>WBOK01000202.1:0-126355 GCA_009289805.1 Alternaria gansuensis | reverse complement strand
CTACAGCCTCATTTTTCTAAAATCTCAGTTTGGTGGGGTGGCTCAAAACATGAACTGGCTCAAAACGCGCACGGACACGGTAAGCGACCACATCAAAATTGCTTGGTGCAGTTTCAGCGTCCGGGCTCATAACTGTCGGAAACAAAATACCAACCGATCGATAAATCGTACTCCGGCTAGAGGATACATATACACGTTGCGACAACAAGCTTTTAAGAGCTAAAGAAGGCTGCAGATTTTTTGTATTAAAACTGTTGTAAGGCTTTGCCTTTTCTAGTATTTATTCTTCTCCTAGAGCGCGTTTCTCTACTAAATATTCTTTTCCGCAACCTTATTGTTAGAAGGTTCCTTTAACTACATAAAAATAGGGGGGGCAGGATTGTACGTAGCAGGATATCTTGCAGGCCACACAATTTAGTTCTAAACCGTGTCTAGCAATAAGTTCAATTGCTAGAGCTATTTAATTTTAATAATACAATCTAGCGTACCTAAGTCTATAATAACAAAAAGATAGTTAAGAGTTTTTTTACTATTAATTTAAATGTGTAGATAGATATATTTATCTACTTGAGTCTAGATCTAGTCCTAGAATTCTTTTACAGAGACTTTAAAAGGGAGTCTTTAGATAGGAACCTAAAGTAATTAAGAAAAAGTGTAAGTAACAAAGGAATTTAGAAATACAAAACTTTAAGATCTAGTATTAATTAATAATTATAGCTAAGCACTGTAACTCTTTGAACAAAGAATAATAGAAACTTAGAAATGCTTTTCTCTAAATAAGTTTAATAGGTTAATATTAGCGAGATTATACTTGTGTAGGCCTAGGCCGGAGCGTTGTCCTAGGCGTCTTTATTTCCCTCCTGTTCTTAGTCTAAGTAGGGTTCTGCAGTTTTTAAGTATTCTTTTTATTTAATTTTAATTTCTTTTACTTAAGGGGTGGTATAATTACTTGTAAAGTAACTAGGCTTCCTGCACTTAAAATAAGTATCTAATAAAGGCTTGTTATTAGGGGCAAAGGTTTTAGACAGAAATCTAGGCGTGCTTAAAGTAGCGTAAGCAGGGGTTAAGGTTAAATTAAATAGGAAGCTAGTGTAAGAAGGCCGTAGGCTCTAATATTATTAAGGGCAGGGCTTTCTTAGTAGTACTAAGGTAAACACTAGTTTGCTATTTATATTTAGTCTAATAAGAGAATTATGTTTTTCTATATTAAATATAGTAAGGTGTTGCACTATCTTGTTAAATAAGTTATTCTATAGGTATTTAAAACCTAAATTTACAAATCTTCTCACATCACGTTACCTCGCGTCGACTTTCCTGGAAACTGCTTGGAAACAACTAGATATAAGGAAAACAAATACAAGAAATCGTTTGCAACACTTTCTAAAGCCTGCAGCGAAGGCGCTAGGGCGCTAAAGAGGGTAAAAGAGTCGCCTTACCCCTCCTGCTAGGAGAAAAATTTCTCAAAAAAGCTCAGACTATATGCCAAGGCAACTAGAGCTAATAGAAGTTAAGGAGCTTATTAAAGCTTAAATCCACCAAGAAATAACAACAACAACAACAAAAAACAACAAAAAACAACAAAAAATAATTTGCCTCTAGTAACTTAGGAGGAACAAGAAAGAAATAAATAGAGATAGAGGACGACAATATAACAGTAGAGAACGGCTAAGCTACTCCGCTAAGCCTAGAAAGGCAAACCCTAGAGGAGGAACTACTAAAGCCTACCTACAATCAAACTAGAAGCAATTTCTCTCCTTTTATTAGAGCTATACTTTAATTCCTAATTAGGAATAAAACACTAAAAGCCTTTTTAGTTAAAGAGACGCTTGAAATTGCTAGAAACCTAGTAATTTAAGCTACTAACTTAGCTGAAAACAACCCTACTTAGCAAACAAGCCTACTAGACCTAGTAGAGATCTTTAGAGACTATATAGAAAATAGCAGAGTAAATAAGAAAAACACTGCTATCTTAGTAGACTAAATATTAAGCTTTTCTAACGCCTTAAGAGAGCTTAGAGAGAAAATTAGACAAGTAAGTACAGAGAAACTAACAACAAACTTGCCTACCTAGAACACGCCTATATAGAAAACGCCTATACGCCTATACAGAACACGCCTATACAGAACACGCCTATCTAAGCCTCCTACGCTACTATAGCAGGCAACAACAAAGATTAACTATAGATAAATATATAAAGGACTTAAAAACTAAGGGCTACTAGCCTAAAAGATTACTAACTAGCCCTAGTTAGTGAAACTCTAGAAGACTTTAACGCCTACAAACTTAGAAACGCCTTTAACAACGTATTTGCAACAAAAAAAGGAGTACTATTACCTGTAGTTGCCTTAATTACAAAATCTTTAAAAGGAAACAAGATTATTACAACTATACTAGCATTTAAGGCAAAATACCTTTTTAAAAATAAGGCAATATAGCAGTATCTATAGGCTGCCTACAAATTACAGCCTTAAGATTATTAAAGAAGAGATTAAAACTTTTAACAAAGGTCTTAAAGTAATAGGCAATCCTTTTTAGCTTACATCTAAGGATAAAAAGGGATATTAAAACTTTAGCTTAGCCTGCGTAGCTTTTGCTACAGAGGACAAGGCCTAGAGGGCTATTAGAGGGAAACTCTATATCCTAGAGGAAAGCCTTAGAGCAGAAAAACTATAAGTAGTTAATATCTTAAGGCAATGCACTAATTGCTAGGGATTTGGCTACCTAGAGAATAAATGCTTAAAAATAGCCTGCTAAATTTGCAGCAAGCCTTACTACACTAACTAGCATAAGTGCAAATTCTGTACTAGTAAAAGGAAAGCCTGTATTTACACTATATTTAAGTGGGCTAACTGCAACAAACCTTACGCGGCTAATAGCCCTAAATGCAATATCTTATAAGCTAGGACAACTAGAACTAATTAAACTAATTAGTATAATTAAAGTTCTATAAATAAATATTAATAGAAGTAGCCCTGCTACAGAAATCGCAATTAACTTAGCTATTATAATAAATGCTAAGATTATTGTAATACAAGAGCTGTGGTTAGCAAGAGGGCTATACAAGGATAATAGGTTAATTGCCTACCTAGACTTTACTTAAATTTTACTAACTTATAGAGGACTTCGACTAAGAACTTTATTCTATATTTAAAAGGATATAGAAGTAGAAGTTAATTCTTACATTAGCAATAACAACGACTTTTAAGTAATTACATTACTTCTTAACTTAAGGAAAATCTACATCTACAATATTTACAACAAAAAAAGCCTAAAATAAAGCTTAAACATATTAATAATCTAAAGACGCCTTTTAGAAGAGTTTATAGAATCTAATTTAATTATCCTAGGGGATTTTAATTGCTACTACTCTAGATAGAGCATACAAGAGTGCAACCTAAATTAATAAGTAGAAGATTTAGTAGAGTAGATAGATAATTAGAACCTTACTTTATTAAATACTATAGGAGTTAGAAACTTCTTTAGAGGCTACATAAAAAAAGAAAGCGTACTTAACTTTACTTTCTTAACAAACAATATAGCGTCTACTATAATAGACTAGCAAGCTATCCTAAATACTAGATTAGACTATTACGCTATCCACTTTAGCATTACTAATTAAAGTTAGCTACCTAGCTAACTAAAGAAATACAACACAAAAAAAAAAAACTAAAACCTTTTTAAGACTACTCTATAGAAGGAAATACTGCAAGTAAAGCTAGAGAATTAAGTACTAGCTATACTATAAGCGTTTAATAACTTCTTAAGGCAACTTTTTATAGAACTTAATGATTTTTTAGAAGAAAGCTTAGATAAAATAGCAGAGGATCTTATAATAGCTATTTAAAAATTACTTATAAGATCTACTCTGCTTGCAAACTAAAAGCTAAAACTAAAGCTTTAGTAGTCTAGTAATTTAGATATTTTTAAGGCTAGCCTACACAGAGCCTATTAAGACTATAAACAAATAGCAAGAAGAGAAGACAATACTTTATACTTATAGAAAAGAGACTACTTACTTGCTAAGAACAATTACCTTAAAGCTATTAGAAAGGCTAAACTTAACTATTAGGAATAGTTCCTCTAAAACAAATTACTTAAAGAGATATTTAAAGCTATAGTCTATATAAAAAACAACCTCTTAATAAGAATTCTAGCTATTAGAAGCAAGGAATTTTTTAAGGAGAAATGCTAAATTTTTAGAAAAAAACTATTTCTACTACTTCTTACTACACTAGCACTAAGGCTTAACAACTACTAAGGAAACAACAAATAGGAGTAGCTAATGTTAACTAAGGAAGAGCTCTACAATGCCTGCAAAAAGATAAAAGCTACCTTACTAGAACCTAATAGAATTAGCTAAGAAGTTATCTTAATAGCGTACAAGTACTAACTAAACACCTTCTATAAAGTCTATTTAATACTCTTTAACCTAGGATACTAACTAAGGTGCTAGAGAAAAGCTAGAGGAGTTATCTTAAGGAAACTAAACAAGCCTGATTACTTAATTCTAAAGGCATATAGAGTTATCTCTCTTCTGTGCTGCCTAGAGAAGGCACTAGAGAGGCTCTACGCAAAGAGACTAGGTGTACTAGCAGAAATAATAAACCTACTCTACCTTTTACAAATAGGAGGTAGGCTTAAAAAATTAGCTATTAACGCTGCACTACTTTTCTACAACAATATTTAATAACAGAGGCAAAAGAAAAGAGTTACTTTAATACAAGCTGCTAGAGAACATGTGCAACTAACAACTACTAACCTGCCTTGTATTATAGACTAAGTTATTCCTTACTAAAAGGTTACTAGTGCTATCCTTTAATAGGCAAACAAAGAAACTACAGGAAGTTAATACTAGTACGCTATAAGGAAGCCTAGCATCGCCTATCCTATTTCTTATTTATACAAAACCGCTATTCTAATTAATTACAGCAAATAACAATATATACTCCTTATTCTATATAGATAACCTGCAGATCTCTATATTAACAACATCTATTAGGAAAAATTAGAAAGAGAACTAGCAAATCTCTTTAGCTAAGCAAAAAAGCTAGCTATTAAGTTTAATAGCTTAAAAACAGAATTAGCTAATTAGATAAGATTAAAAAAAGACGCTAGCAGATTCCTTACGCTACTTATAAAAGAGACCTTCTAACTAAAAAGACTAGTTAAATAGCTTAGCATACTGTTTAATAATACTCTAAAGTTTAAAGATTACTACTACATAAAGATACAATAAGCAACTTAATCCTTTTCTTACCTAAGTAGGCTAGCTAATATTAATAAAGGCCTCTTACTTAGAGTAATTAGGCAATTATATCTAGCTTGTATTACAAGTGTAGCAGATTACAGATACTAACTATTTTTAAAAAAAACAACAGCACGTTCTTAATAGCAGGCAGAAACTTTAAAACTAGGCTTGTAGAAAGATTCTAGGGACTTTTAAATTATCTTCTGCAATACTAAGCAAACTAGAAGCTGCTCTTTACCTACCTAGAGTTAGGCTTAACAACTTTATTAGACAATATGCGTTTAGATCTACTTTACTAGATATAAACTACCCTATAAAGAATACTATATCTAGCAATAAAGGCCACTAACTTAACTAAATAACTTAGTCTATCTTCTTAGCTACCTCTAACACAGAGAAAATATAATAGTACGCCTACACGCTATAAAACGCTAGAACATTATATAAAGTTTAAATATTAAACAAGCTAAAAGACCTAGAAGCAGAATTTTACAAGAAGCTATTAGTTAATAATAGCTTTCTTTTAATATACTTAGATGCCTTAGCAATAAAAAAAGGCAAAGAAATTAGCGTAGGTATTGCTTTTTATAAAGAAGCTACGCTTATAAAAGAACTACAAAACAATATAAGAAATAACTAGCTAGTTTACAACAGCGAACTAGAAGGTATTACCTTAAGGCTAGAGAAAGCAGTTAGCTTTATAGACAACTACTAGAGCGTTACAATATATATAGACAACTAGGCAGCTCTATTTTAATTAAAGAGCACCTTAAATAACTTTAGCTAAGAGTAGCAAATTAGGTGTATTAAAGCAGCAATTTAACTGAAAGAAAAAGGCGTCTCCCCTACGCTATAATAAGTTCTAGGCTACTAAAATATACTAAGAAACAAAAAAGTAGACTCCCTTGCAAAAGAGGCTATAAAAATAACTCTCCTAATAGATAAAATAAGCTTAGCAGTTGTTAGCACATAAATTAAACAACTAGCTAGCACTAATTAGTTAAGCCTATTTAAAAAGTACAAAAGAAAAGCAATTAGCAAAAATCTAAATACCTCCTTAGCAACATTTAAGTAGAAAGTAAGAAAGCAGATACCTAATCTTATAACAAGAAAAGATATATTTAGTGCCTTCTTTTAACTTAAACTAGAACACTGCTACCTAAGAAGCTACCTTTTTAAGAGAAATTTAGTAGACTCTAAAGTTTGCACATGCAACTATAAAAAATTAAAAAAAAAAAAAAAAAAAAAAGCTGCCTTCTTTTTAACTATATTAGAAAATCTTATAAAACTTATTTAACATACCTTAAGGCTGTTTAGAAGAGCAATAAATATAAGTAATTAAAAACACCTATAGTAGTAAGCTTTATGTGTACATTCTACAAGCAAAATCTATTTTAAAAATTGTAAAAACCTTTTATAATCTTAAAGCTCTACTTAAAGCTTGTTATAAGCTCTAAATATTAAAAATTACACAAAATAATAATCTATTAACGCTCTCTTAAAGAGAGACGTTATAATACTAAATATAGTATAAAGAACGTAGTATTACTATAAAGCTTTTTCTACTAAATATATATAAACTAAATAGAGCTGCTATGTAAGTAAGACAAAAGCAAATTACAAAATTTATTAAAATAAAGTTAAGCGCAAACTTAGTTGAAAAACTTTAGATAAATATTATTAAAGCTATAGCCTAGCTTTATAATATAAGTTCTTTTTATGTGTATAGCTTACGCTTACTCAATACGCTCTTTAACTAATAAAGTAAAAAGTATTATTAGTACTAAAAGCCTAAGCTTTTTAAAAGCCTTACAGCTAACATAAAACTAGATTAAAGTAGTATATATACTTATAGCTACTGCGCCTATTCCTTAAACAAGGATAGAGTGGCTAGGTAATATAAAAAGAGCTTTAAGACTCTTCTTAAGGGCTATATTAGTTACTTAGTAAGCTATAAAGCTTCTAATATATACTATATATAAGTCTTAGCGCTTCACTAAGTAATTATAATAGGTAATTTTATATTTAATAAAACGCTGTACTACTAAGAGTAAGCTTAAGAGCTGCCTAGGCAGGACGCAGTACTTATAGTTAACACTTTTAATAAAAATAAGAATAGTAAAGCTAGAGAAGTACTTAAGCAGCTTACTATTATTAGTTAAGTAAGAGTAACAACACAGGAGGCCTTACAGCTAATAAGTAATTAGCTAGCAACAAAGACTATAAAAGGCCTATTATAATTTTTAAAAAGCAGTACGCTAAAAGCATATAAAAAGTATTAGGCTAACGCTTTTTAGGAAATTTGTTGCAAAGCAGAAAAGTCTTGTAAGACAGCTACTAACGCCTAAAGTAACGCTAGCGCTTTTTTTACTAAGAGCATAAATACTAAGGCAGGGCACCTTAGCTTAAAGAGCTATAAATAGTAGTAATAAGCTACTTAGCTTCTAAAGATTATAAACAACTAGTAGATTACGCTTAATAAACACATACAGACTTTTACAGTTTTTAAAAAAAAAAAAAATTACTTTTAAAAATTCTTAGTGTACTACTTAGAATTTTACAACACTAACTAAAGCTTTTTAAATTTTTTTAGTAAAAAAACTTTATAAAAAGAATGTATAAAGACTTCTTGTAAAGAGTGCTTTAAGGCTAAGAAATAAAGACTAATGCAGTCCTAACGTAAAAGGTGTAGGTATATACTACTTGTTATATAACCTCTTAAAAGCCCCTAAGCTTAAGGCACTACTTTCTTAAATTTAAAACTTTAATAAAGAGCTAATTATAGTTTACGCTGTAACAGCAGCAGCTCTTAAAAAAGTTAATTAATTTTAAATATACTCTAACATTTCTCTAAAGCTTTTAAATAAATAAAAGACGTTTTATAACTACTAATATAGAACTCTATTATGATAGGCTAGCTAAAAAAAGATTAATACTGTACTTTTAAAAAGCACATAAATAAAAGAAGAGATTTTAGCAGACTTTAAGCCTCTTCCTCTTGAAAAATATTTATTTACAAGCTTAATAAAAATAGCTCATTTTTTAAATACAAAGCACGTCTTGTAGTAAATAAGAACATTTAAGTAAGAGATTTACTATACTTAATATACATAGTAACACTAGCTACATAGTTCTTCAGGCTTGCAATTATAATTATAGCTAAGTTTAATATAAAAATATAGTAGCTTAACATAGCAAGCGAGTTGTTTAATAATAATATTAGTAATAAAATAATAGTCTTATGCAACTTACTAAATAGTTATAAGAGCCTAAGTAAGTGCGTTAAGCTTAAGAGAGCCTTATACAGCCTAAGAGACTTGCATTTATTATAGTATAATAAGTTCTTAAGCATACTAAAAAAGCTTAGCTTATAGGCCTTAGCTAAAAAGCTGTGCCTTTTTTTTACTAAGAACTACGCGCTCCTTCTAATATACTATATAGACAATTTACTCTTAATATATTATTAAACTTGCTAAAATAAAGCTTATAAGCTTTTTGAATCTATTAAAGACACCTACAAAGTTAAGAATAAAGAAGAAGTAAGCTAGTTTTTAGAGATAAGGATTGTAAGAAGTTATAAAAAGCGTATAATATTACTACTTTACAACACCTATATTAATAAAGTTGCTGAAAGGTTTAATTTAGACGCCCTTAGCAGGTTTTCTTTAAACTTCTTTGCTTTTAGAGGAGCTAGTTAAAAATCTAGAAAAGGCCTTAAAGCCTTAAATTAAGGCCTACTAAGAGCGCGTTAGTAGCGCGCTGTATACAGCTATTATGCTGCGTCCTAACGCTGTCTTTACAGTTTCTAAGCTTTCTTACTTTCTTACTAACTTTTTAAAAGCTTATATAAAGGCTCTAGATTACCTTATACAATACCTCTACTATATAAGGCATAAGAGAATTATATAAAGCAAAAACAACTATATGAAGCTTACTATATATAAAACCGCGTCTTTTATAAATAATTTAAAGACTTATTAATCTTCTTAAGGCTATATTATTATACTTTTTAGAAGTCTAATTGTTTAAAAAGTAGCTTATTCAGCTATAGTAACAACTTTAACTACAAAAGCTAAGCTCTTTATAATAAAGTATATAGTACAAAAATCTATAGTACTAAAAAAACTATTTAAAGAGCTTAAGCTTATAGTTTTATAAACTTAAAAGATCTTTTATAATAACTAACAAACTATACGCCTAGTTGTTAGAAAGCAAAAAAGAATAACTACTATGCTCTATTATATTAATATACAGAACATGTAGCTCTGCTAGAAGTACGCTAAAAGTTTATTTTAGATTAAGTATTTACTAATAGCTAAAATACTAGCTAACAAACTTACTAAATACTTATTAAAGGAAAAGCTATAGCACTTTAAGAAGCTAATTAGTATAAAACGTATATTTTATAAAGAATTATAAGAGAAAAAGAGTACAAAAAGTGAAAAGACAGATATTTAATTATTAGAGTAGATTAGCTTCTTACCTCTAGAGAACTTATAAAATTCTAAGAAAACAAACCCCTTCTAGTAAGTTATTAAGTAACTAGGACGTCTACTAGCTTAATTAACAGCTTTTTAGCGCGCAGACAGCGCGCAAAGAAACTATTAAAAAAAGCTAGCAGGTTCTTTCTAGTTATTTTAACCTTCTTTTTTACTCTTAAAGTCCTCTTTAAACTTCTTTTCTTTAGCCGCTTTCTCTAAAAGGACGTAGACAGCAGATTATAAGCTTTTTAGCTTATTTACTTTGTGTCGCATATATCAGCCACGCGCCTCAGCCACGAGGCTCTAGCCACAAGGCTCTAGGCACAAGCGTCAAGGCCTGCGCGGCGCGCGCAGCGCCAAGCGCCAAGCCTTACAGCCTTCACGCTAAGGCCTAAAGACTTTACGCTAAGTTTAGAAGAAAGCATCTTAACTCTACAAAATACTTACTAGGCTTAGAAGAATTTCTTTAAGCTCTACACTACTCTTTACAGACTACAATATTTCTTTTATATATAAAAAGCGTTTTAGACATAGATAAAAAGACAGAATTAACTATCTGATTCTTCTAAACTACTATTACTAGCTTTTTATTTTTTCTAGTTATAAGCCCAGTGCTTTAAATTGCAGTTTAGATTCTCCTTACGCAACCCAGAGTACACTAGTAGTAGTTTAGACTTTCTAATTTGTTTAAATACACCTCTTAACTTACTAACTAATTACAGTACAAGAATAGTATGTAACTTACTATAAATTACTTACTTAGCGCGCCTTTTAAGCTACGCAAGCTAGACTTACTAATATACCTAGCTAAAGTTTAATACTAAATTTTAAAAAGGTCTAGGAATATATTAACCTAGAAGTTATTATAACTATTAATATATCAATAAAGCTACTTCTAAAGCCTATAGTGCCTATAAAAGACTTCTCTAAAGAAAAGCTTAAAGCCTATAATAGAAAGCTTAATAAATAATAAGCAAGGCATATAGACTAGGCTGCAAACGCGCGCGCTCTATAGTATATATAAAACTAGGTCTACGTAACTATTAATAAGTAGTTACTAGCTTTAATTATAATAAGACTTACTAATAGACTAAGCTAAACTCTTAATAAGCTTGTTAAGTAATTAAAGCTTAAACTAGCGCTAGTAAACGTAGTTAACTAAATAGTAACACGCTAGAAGTACTATATAAGCTCTAAAAAGGCAAAGCTAGAAACTATAGAACTACAAGCTTAGTATAATAAGTAGTAAACAAGCTAACTAAATGCTAAAAAGCTAAAAATACCTAAGGTAAATAGCGCGCTAGCTGTATTTAACTTTCTAAACGCTGTAAGAGCTAAATACGCTTTTAACTAGGCTAGCACTACAAAAACGCTCTACTAAAAGCAATAAACGCTTAAAAAGAGTTATCTTAATTTAAACTAAATAAGTTTAGTATTTTTAAAGATGCTTTACTAGCGCTGAATTAGTTTACTAAGCTTAGCTAAATTCTTAAAAGCCTACACTACTTTAAAAAGCTTAAAGCTTTATATATAAGAATAAGGCGCTAAAAGAGTAAGCTAAAAATATAGCTATAAGTGCCCTTATAAAGATAGTACTAAAGAAATATATCTTTAAAAGCTAGAAGAATACTACACACTTTTAGTAGCAATTAAAGTAAGCTTAAAAGTTAACTATAATATTGATAAAAAAAGAGCTAGAAAGATTTAGAACTACTTATATACTAACTAGTACAAAGACTATTGTAAAGAGCTTATTAAAGCTAGATATAAGCTTTCTTGAAAAAAAAGCAAATTAAAGCTTTTTCTAGGCAGTATAGTTATATTTTTAATTAATCTAGCGCTTTTTAAAGAGAACAATAGCCTAAGTGTTTACTATACTAGTAATTTTAACGCCTATGTACTATTAGAGAGCACTATATTAGATAGTAGAGCTGCGTTGCACTTAGTAAATAGTAAGGAATTACTTGTACTAGGCTTCTTTGTACCCGCTAGTGAAGTAGAGATAGTAGAGGTAGGCACTTAGGCCTTCTTTATTAGCGGCTAAAGAACTTCTATTTTACAACAAGTTCTAAATAAGATATTTAGTAAGAAAACTAAGGACTTTACGCTTATAAATGTAGTAGTTCTTAAAGGTATTTATTTTAATATTGTCTTAGAAACTCGCCTATATAAAAAAGAAGTCTAGTACTTAGGTTTAGACAATACTCTTTGCTAAGGCATACTAGGTAGAAATATTGTAATAGCAAGGCTTAAACGCTGTTACAACGTCTTTATTTTTAAATATAAGCCTTTATTTTCTTATTCTAAGCTTATTATGAACGTAATACCTATAATTAAAAGCTTAGAAGTAACATACTTAAAAAGCAACTTAGAAAGCTTTTAGTATGCTTAAGTAAGGTACTTAAGCCTTAAAGCATTAAAAGCGCTTGTTAACGCAGCTTAAAAGGTAAAGATTAAAAAGATAGCACGTGTTAAGTGCGAGCACTGTGCTCTAACTTATATAAAATAAGTTATTTTAAAATAACTAAACAAGCTTTCTTTTTAACTATACTAGAAAATCTTATAAAACTTATTTAACATGCCTTCAGGCTGTTTAGAAGAGTAATAAATACATGTAATTAAAGACGCCTTTATTAGCAAGCTTTATATATACAGTCTATAACTAAAATCTATCTTAAAAATTATAAAAGCTTTTTATAATCTTAAGACTTTACTAAAAGCTTATTATAAGCTCTAGATAGTTAAAATTACATATGATAACAATCTATTAACGCTTTTCTAAAAAGGAATATTATAGTACTAAATATAGTGTAAAGAACGCAGTATTACTATTAAGCCTTCTCTACTAAATTTACATAAACTAAATAAAGCTACTAAATAAGTAAGATAAAAGCTGATAAAAAAATTTCTTAAAATAAAGGCAAGCGTAAACCTGCTTAAAAAACTTTAGCTAAAGATTATTAAAGCTGTAGCCTAGCTTTATAATATAAGTCTTTTTTATGCGTACAGCTTGCGCTTACTAAATAAGCCTTTTAAGTAGTAAAGTAGAGAGTACTTTAAGTAATATAAGCCTAAGCTTTTTAAAAGCCTTACAGCTAATATAAAACTAGATAAAAGCAGTATATACGCCTATAGCTGCTGCGCCTATCTTATAAACAAGAATAGAGCGGCTACGTAATATAAAAAAAAGCTTTAAGACTCTTCCTAGAGGCTATGTTAGTTACTTAGTAGGCTATAGAGCTACTAATATATACTATATATAAGTCCTAGCGCTTAACTAGGTTATTATAACGCATAACGTTACATTTAACAAGACGTTATACTACTAAGGACAAGCTTATAAGCTACCTAGGTAGGACGCAGTACTTATAATAAACACTCTTAATAAAAATAAAAATAGTAAAGCTAGAGAAGTACTTAAACAGCTTACTAGTATTAGTTAAGTAGAAGTAATAATATAGGAGGCCTTACAGCTAATAAGTAATTAGCTAGTAATAGAGACTGTAGAAGGTCTATTATAATATCTAATAAGTAGTACGCTAAAAGCATATAAAAAGTGTTAGGCTAACGCTTCTTAGGGAATTTGTGTAGAGTAAAAAGGTTCTTTAAAACAGCTACTAATGCTTAAGGTCACACTAGCGCCTTTTTTACTAAGAGCGCAAATGCTAAGGCAGGGCACCCTAGCTTAAAAAGCTACAAGTAGTAGTAATAAGCTGCTTAGCTTTTAGAAATTGTAAACTAATAGTAAATTAAGCTTAATAAACGCGTAAAGACTCTTATAGTCTTAAAAAAGAGTAGAGATTGCATCTAAGAACGCCTAGCGCAGTGCTAAGAATTCTACAATACTAACTAGAGCTTTTTAGAATTCTCTAGCAAAGAGACTTTATAAAGAGAAAGTATTGAGACTTTCTGTAAGAAGTTCCTTAAGGCTAAAGAATAAGAACTAACGCAGTCCTAATGTAGGGAGTGTAAGCATATACTATTTATTATATAACTTTTCAAAAGCCTTTAAACTTAAGATACTACTTATTTAATTTTAAAACTATAATAAAGAGCTAGTTATAGTCTACGCTGTAATAGTAGTAGCTTTTAGAAAAGTTAATTAATCTTAAACACACTTTAAAAATCTCCTAAAGCTTTTAAATAAATAAAAAGACTTTTATAACTACTAATATAGAACTCTATTTAGATAGGCTAGCTAAAAGGAGATTAATACTCTACTTTTAAAAAGCACCTAGATAAAAAAGAAGATCTTAGAAGACTTTAAGCCTTTTTCTCTTAAATAGGTATTTACCTATAATCTTAATAAGAACAGCTACTTTCTTAAATGCAAAGCACGTCTTATAATAAAAGAAGAATTTTAAGTAAAAGACTTACTATACTAAATATACGCGGCAACACTAGCCGCGCAATTCTTTAGGCTTATAATTATAATTACAGCTAAGCTTAATATAAAGATACAGCAAATTAACATAGTAGGCGCATTTCTTAACGCTAATATTAGTAACATAATAATAGTCTTATACAACTTACTAAATAGTTATAAGCGCCTAGGTAAGTGCGTTAAGCTTAAAAGAGCTTTATATAGCCTAAGAGACTTACCTTTATTATAGTATAGTAAGTTCTTAAGCACACTAAAGAAGCTTAGCATATAGACTTTAGCTAAAAAGCTGTGCCTTTTCTTTACTAAAAACTATAAGCTCCTCTTTATATTTTATATAGATAGTATACTCTTTATATATTATTAAACTTACTAAACTAAAGCTTATAAGCTTCTTAAATCTATTAAAGACACTTTTAAAGTTAAGAATAAAGAAGAGGTAAGCTAGTTTTTAAGAATAAAAATTATAAGAAATTATAAAAAGTATATAATATTACTACTATACAATACTTATATCAATAAAGTTACTAAAAGGTTTAACTTAGACGCCCTAAGTAGGTTCCCCTAAACTCCTTTGCCCTTAAAGGAGCTAGTCAAAAATCTAGAAGAGGCATTAAAGCCTTAAATTAAGGCCTACTAAGAGCGCGTTAGTAGCGCGCTATACACAGCTATTATACTGCGTCCTAATACTGCTTACGTAGTTTCTAAGCTCTCTTACTTTCTTACTAACTCTTTAGATGCTTATATAAAAGCTATAAATTACCTTATACAATACCTCTACTATATAAGGCATAAGAAGATTATATATAGTAATAATAATAATAAAGACCTACTATATATGAAGACACGTCTTGTGCAGATAATTTAGAAATTTATTAATTTTCTTAGAGCTATATTATTATACTTTTTAGAAGTCTAATTGTTTAGAAAGCAGCTTATTCAGCTATAGTAACAACTTTAACTATAGAAGCTAAGCTCCTTACATTAAAGTATATAGTAAACAGAGTTTATAGCGCTTAAAAAACTATTTAAAAAGCTTAAGCTTATAGTTTTAAAAGCTTAAAGAATCTTTTGCAACAACTAATAAACTATACGCCTAGTTATTAAAAAGTAAAAAAAAAATAACTACTAAGCTTTGTTATGTTAATATATAGAGCATGTAGCTCTGCTAACAGCACACTAAAGGCTTATTTTAAATTAAGTATTTACTAACAGCTAAGATACTAGCTAATAAACTTACTAAGTACTTATTAAGGCAAAAACTTAAGCACTTTAAAAAGCATATAAATATAAAACGCGTGTCTTATAAAGAATTACAAGAAAAAAAAAGCACAAAAAAAAGAAAAAACAAATATTTAATTATTAAAGTAAATTAGCTCTCTACCTTTAGAGAAACTTATAAAATTCTAGAAAAACAACTTTTTTCTAATAAGTTCTTAGGTAACTAAAAAGTTAACTAGCTTATCTAATAGCTTCTTAGCGCGCAGACGACGCGTAAGGAGACTATTAAAAAAGCTAGTAAACTCCTTTTAGTTATCTTAACTCTCCTCCTCCTCTACTTTACTCTTAAGGCCCTCTTTAGACTTCTCCTTTTTAGCTGCTTTCTCTAGAAAGACGCAGACAGTAGCTTATAAGCTTTTTAGCCTACTTACTCTACAATTTATTAATATAAAAAACTTTGAAAAAAATAAAAGAAAAGCTTATAATAGCGTATTTTTCTAGAGCTTAGCAAAAAGCCTTTTAGCTAAAAAAACAGCAATTTAAGAACTTTAAGTATTAGTAAAAGCTTAAAATTTAAAAAAGAAATACATGTAAAACCTTGCAAGTCTTTTTATTAAAGTACTACTAGTAGCGCATTCTAGAGCTTAAGGCCTTATTCTAATAAGCTTTATTAAAGCTGCTAGATAAAGCACTCTTAACGCACTTAAAATAGAGCATGTTGTAATACGCACTAAGTTAACTTTAGCGCCTAGCAGTTGCTGCTAAAGTCTTACCTCTATAAGCAGTCTTAACTAGGGTTTTAACCTTACTTATACGCCCTTTAAACGTGCAGGCTAGTGCTATACTTAAAGCAGTACTAGTTAACTTAGTATAAGAAGCGCGTTTTAAAGGCAGCCGCGCTACTAGTAATAGCGGCGACGGCGGCGGCGAGGGCAAGAGCGCAGGCAAGGGCGCAGGCAAGGGCGTAGGCAAGGGCAAGGGCGCAGCAGCAGCAGCAGCAGCACGCATAAAGGCGCAGGCGGCAGTATAAGCAGCAGCAGCTTTTTATAGTTTTAACCTCTATATAAAGTTAGTAACTAAATAGAAAAAGTGCTAAAACAAAGCTAAAAGCTATATAATAGTATAAAGTAGCGCGTAGTAGCTTAAAAAGCTATATAAGGGTATAATAGCACCTATAAAAATAATTAGTATTACTTTAAAAAGATTTTAGATAAGTTACTAAGTAACACTTACAGCAGCTATAGTAGTATTATATACTAAGCCTAGAAAGCTTAAAAATTTATTATTATTTTAGCGCTTTACGCTAAGCCGCGCGTATACAGGACGTTATAGAACACGCTATAACTATATAGAGCTCTGTATAGCTAATTAAAGTCTTAGTTACTTAAAGAGTGTGTTGTATATATTAGCTACGCGCTTTAGCTATAAGGCTCTAGCTATAAGGCTCTAGGCATAAGCGTTAAAGCCTATATAGCACGTATAGCGCTAAGCGCTAAGCCTTAGAGCCTTTACACTAAAGCTTAAAGACTTTACACTAAGTTTAGAAGAAAGCATCTAAACTCTACAGAATACTTGCTAGGCTTAGAGGAATCTCTCTAAGCTTTATACTGCTCTTTATAAACTACAATATTTTTCTTATACATCAAGAGCGTCTTAGACGCAGATAAAAAAATAGAATTAACTATCTAGTTCTCCTAAACTACTGTTACTAGCTCCTTGTTCTCTACACTTTGCAATTTATTAGTATAAAAAACTTAAAAAAAGTTAAGACAAATGCTTAAATAGCGCGTTTTTTTTAGAGCTTCGCAAAAAGCTTTTTAGCTAAAAAAAAATAGTAATTTAAGAACTTTATTTATTATTAAAAGCTTAAAATCTAAGAAGAAAATATATATAAAACTTTACAAGTCTTTTTAATAGAGCACTACTAGGAGGATATTTTAGAGCCTAAAGCCTTGTTTTAATAAGCTTTATTAAAGCTACTAGACAAAGCGCTCTTAATATACTTAAGACAAGGCACGTTATAATATACACTAAGTTTACTTTAGCGCCTAGCAGTTGCTGCTAAGGTCTTACCTCTATAGGCAGTCTTAACTAGAGTTTTAACTTTGCCTACACGCCTTTTAGACGTACAGGCTAGTACTACACCTAAAGTAGCACTAGTTAACTTAGCGCAAGAAGCGCGTTTTAAAGGCAGCTACACTACTAATAAAGGTAGTAATAGTAGCAGCAGTAAGAGTAAAGGCGTAGGCAAGAGTAAAGGCGCAGGCAAAAGTAAAGGCAGTAGAGCAGCAGCAGCGCGCGCAAAAGTGTAGGCAGCAGCGCAGGTAGTAGTAGCCTTTTACAATTTTAACTTTTATATTAAGTTAGTAACTAAGCAGAAAGAGTGCTAAAATAAAGCTAAAAGTTGCGTAAAAGTAAAAAGTAGCGTATAGTAGCTTAAAAAGCTATGCAAGAGTATAGTAGCACCTATAAAAGTAAATTGGTATTGCTTTTAAAAAATTTAAATAAGTTGCTAAGTAATACTTACAGCAGCAATAGTAGTATTAAATACTAAGCCTAAAAGACTTAAAAATTAATTATTATTTTAGCGCCTTGCGCTAAGCCCCGCGTGCGCAGCATATTATAAGACACGCTATAACTACATAAAGCTTTATATACCTAACTAAAGTCTTAGTTACCTAAAAGGTGTATTATATGTATTAGCTACGCGCTTTAGCTACAAAGCACTAGCTACAAGGCTCTAAGCATAAGCGTTAAAGCCTACGTAGTGCGTATAGCGCTAAGCGCTAAGCCTTAAAGCCTTTACGCTAAGGCTTAGAGACTTTACACTAATTTTAAAAAAAAGCATCTAAACTCTACAAAGTACTTGCTAGGCTTAAACGAATCCCTTTAAGCTCTACACTACTCGTTACAGACTACAATATTTCTTTTATATATAGAGAGCGTCTTAGACGTAGATAGAAAGACAAAATCAACTATCTAGTTCTCCTAAACTACTGTTACCAGCTCCTTATTCTTCACAATTATTAAATCTACTTATTAATAACTAATCTTAAATTATTAGTTAACAAATAATAAAGTTAAGCAAGAAGAGTTACAGTATTAGTCTGTATAGTAAAATACATACTATAAAGATAAGTGCAAAATTTCTTAAAAGCTTATAGTACAGCTTTATATTCTAACTTAGTAAAGTGCTATTACTTTTCCTATGCTAACTTTAGTATACCTTAAACTATACTAAGTATTATTTATTATTTTCTTTAAGTTGCTCTGTGCAAGCTCCTACACAATCTTAACTAGTATTAGTTATTAGAAATATTTTATAGTCTTTAGTATTAGTGTAGTCTAGGTTTACTAGTGCAAGTATATTATATATAGCCTATTTTAAAGTTATACATTGCTGTATTCTGCGCATCTTTCTATTTTAAATAGGAGTTGTCTTGTAGGAGTATAAACAGAGGCTTAGCAATCTTAGTAAATTTCTTTACTTATATATAATATTAGACGCATATGCCTATAAAGAATTACACTCTTCTTTTATTCTTGCATAGTAGCTAGTTTATAATATTTCTAACTTTCTTTTATTTAAAATAGTTAATTTAAGAGCTAACTTTGTAGTCTACAACTTAAATTCTTTTTATAAAAATGTAATACTTCTTTTCTAAAATAGTGTCTTAAGCTTATTTAATATTAGCTAGCACTTTGTCTAGTTATATAATATGCTTAAAAATATAACATTGTACTCCTAGTATTTATTCTTCTTTACTATAATTAGTCTTTAGCTCTCTATATACAATGTTATAAATAAAGAGTATAGTATTAGGCTAGTAGTCTTTTAAGATCTTTATTATAACTTATTAGAATACTACTATAAAGTTTGTAGCGTCTATAACTATTATGCATAACTGTATAAGTTCTATAGGTATTTAAAATACTTTAATACCTCTACTTTCTAAATATAGCGTAATCTAGTTGTATTTTAAGAATACGTTTACAAGTAAAATAATCTTGCATTCTACAGAGTTTTAAAGAATTCATAATCTATTAGTAGTAAGTTTGTATTTTATATAGTAACTGTTTTTATTTTTTACATATTACTAATCTATTAATCGCTCTAATGTCTTTTAGTACTAGGTGTTATAAAATATAATACTAACTATTATAATATTCTTATGTTCATTAATTTAGGCTAACATTAACTATATCTACTACTTATAATTCTAATACTTTTAGGACAGTAAAGCCTTGCAATTGCTAAGCTTTATATAGTACAATTTGTATCTTGTTTAGTAGGTATATATTAAGATAGATTTTTTCTAATATATTAAATTGCTATTTATTTATTTTTAAGGTGTCCTAATTAGTCGCAAAAGTCAAAAAAAAGATTGTGTGTAGTTAACAAGATTTAAATAGTAGGTAGATAAGGTCTACGCGCTAAGCGCTCGGAGTAGAAAAGCTTAGACTACTAAGCAAAGATTAAGGTTAAAAAAATTTGCTAAAGGTACTAAAAAACAACACTAATTAAAATGTGTTTAACAGCGATTGCTAGCCTATAGCTAGCAACAAGATTGTAATAGAGATAGAGGAGGAGGGTAAGGACATATACGTTACCGCAGCAGGAGCCTACAATACTTCTTTATAAAAGCTCCTTACTTGCTGCTTCTTACCTTTAGGGTTTCCTACACTACACAGTACTGCATATAAATAACTTATATACAAATAATACAATGCTTAAACTATTCCTTTCCCCCTTTAACACAAAGACTAATAGCTTATATTAAGTAAAGTTAGACCTTACTAGGTTACTATACAAGAAGCTATAGTAGTAGATTACAAAGCCCGCGTTTACTATTGTTAAGCGGCCACCTCTGTTAGTTAAAAAGGAGCTAGTAGCGATAGTCTCTGTAGTAGTTAAGTTAGTGCAGAGGTTAGAATATAACTATAGTTAAGACATCTTTAATGCGTCTAGTATTATAGATGTTAAGGTTACAACAAGGACTGTAAAAGGCTAGTTTAGCTAGTACACTATATATACTACGCATGTTAATAGTCTAAGTACAGTAAAGATGTATTACTTTAGCAATCTCTTCTTACGCAAATATAACTTTAGTAAAGAAACTTAGAAGTAGCTTTGCGAGAAGCAAAGGCGTGTTAAAATAGCTATTAAGCAGCTAGGACAAACTAACAAGCAAGAGGATTTTGTAAGTTGCTTTTAGAGATAAGAGAGCCGTGTATAGATAGTAATGCTGTTGTTGTTTATTTACATTTAAAAATAGGCACTAAACGCCGTAACTGCAACACCGCTAGAATAGTAACAGGACAATAGAAGTTGCAGTTAGCAGTAAATAGTTAGCGGTAAATAGTTAGTAGTAAATAGTTAGCAGTAAATAGTTGTTAGTTAAGAGGGTTAGTTAGAGGGATATCGCGCATTTTTGTTTCCGTCTAAACATGCAACACACCTTAGCAATAAATCTTTTTTTACCAAAAAGGTGTCTACAAAATGTGTGGTCACATCAAAAGGTTGTCTCAAAAGGCCGAAGCCAATTAAATTGCTATAAGAAAGCTTACTCTCTGTTAAGAAGCAAATATAGCAAAATCTGTCTTTTTATAGGCTAGAGATAAATTATAACATGTAGTTTACTAACTTACTCTCTAGTAAGCCTTGTTTCTTGTAAAAATCTAGCATATTCTAGCTTAAATAGATAATTGTATAGTCTAGTATTAAAATTATTAATAAATCTATAAAGGAGCTCTTGTTCTTTGGTTTTTTTTCTAGTCTTCTTATCTAAATTCTACTAGCATCTCTTGCAAAGGAATAAGTATAAAACGCAGTTTCTTGTCTATAGTTTTATATATAGTATAGAGATTATAGTGTTGTTAGGAGTTGTTAAGCAGCTATTTTTGCAATTATTGCTAGTTAAGCTTACACACAATTAAAAATTTATTAAGTTTATAGGTTTTTGTAGTGTTTTTAAATTTTCTAATTGTTTGTATAAATACTTAGTTTATTTATATCATTTAATTATGCTTATTGTTACTTGTTTATAGTATGTTAAGATTACTAAACCTAGCTATTAGATTAAACTATACAGCTTACTGTATATACTTTACTATAGCTGCTTATAGCCTATTGTTTATTATATTAGTAAATACGTGTACTTATATACTACTTACTATTTTTATTATCTAAATTATTGTTAGAGGCTTTATTCTTGATTGTCTGCGCAGAGTAACTTAGTAATAAGTTTAATATAATAAAGACTACATTTCTAGTGCTATCTTTAGAAAGAACTAAGCATGTAATTTATTTAAACATATTATACGGTATTAAGATTCTTGCGCATGCGCACTAAAGTCCTCCTAGAGTTATAAGTCTAGTTAGGCTGGTAAAAATGCTGACAGTTAGGGTCTAACTAATTAGAGCACTAAAACCTTCACACCTCCGCATTGCTAGAAATACAAGAGATATATACGTAAAATTTGTATATAAGGTTAAATATGCCCTAATAAATAGGCTATAAAATTCTTAGCTTAATATTTTTAAAACTTGCAGCAATGCGCAGGTGCGAAGGATTTAGTGTTCTAATTAGTTAGACCTAACTGTTAGTATTCTTACTAGCCTAAGTCTAGTAACATTAGCAATAATTCTAAATATTATTTTAATAGTAACTGTCTTTCTTTATATAAGTATATTAAATGCTGTCTTAACAAATAAATTAAAAGTTCTATTAGCTGAAGCAATACCTAGAGATAGCTATTCTAGTCTATTTTCTATTATTTTATTTAGTACATCTAATGCTTATACAGCACTAAGTCTAAAAATATATATTTTTGCTTTAGTATTAATTAAGCACTTTAAGGAGCCGCTATTTGTAGTAATTTAGTATTCTAGCAGATTATTTTAAGTAAAGACTTGCCTATTCTTTTACTAGACTTTCTAAACTTTCTTTATAAGTATGCTGTCTAGCTTATTGATTTAAGAATTACTTTTTCTATCTACCTTATATTAGGTTTAAGCGCTTTATTACTATATATCTGTTATATTGTAACACTGGCTTGCAATCGTTAGTATAATCATTAATATTTTATTATTAAGGTGTTATAGGCCTAAACGCTAGTTTAGATAATTAGCAGCTAAAAAAAATTCTAGATGTGCTATATTACACTTAGATTCTATAATTTCTTTACCAGCTATAACGTTAAGCGTTCCTAAACTGTCTACAATACTAATATTATTATTTAGAATATTATACAGTTATTTCTTGGCTTTAGCCTTTTAAGACAACCTTTTAATGTGACTACACATTTTATAGACACCTTTTTAGTAAAAAAAGATTTATTGCTAATAACAGGTATCTAGGCTTATGCCCCCTTATTTGGCATTACTAGCACGGAACTAGTGTATCGCATGTTTAGATAGAAATTAAGATGCGCGATATCCTTTTAACTAACTGTCTTAACTAATAACTATTTACTAATAACCGCAACTTTTATTATTTTTATTACTATCCTAGTAGTGTTGCAGTTGCAGCGTTTCTAGCGCCTATACTTAGATATAAACATACAATAATAGCATTACTATTTAAATACAGCTTTTGTATTCTTAAAGGCAACTCACAAAATTCTCCTACTTATTAGTTTATTTTAATTACTTAATGGCTGTTTTAACACGCTTTTGCTTCTTATAAAGCTACTATAAAGTATTTCTACTAAAGTTGCATTTGTGTAAAAGAAGATTAGTAAAATGATATATTATTACTACACCTAGACCTTTAACATGCGTAACGTATTTAATAAACTTGCTACTAAATAAAGTTTTTTTAACTTTTATAATAACTTTAACATTTATAATACTAAACGCATTAATAAAGTGTTAATAAATAATAAAACTTAACTTTTACATTTACCTAATTACTTTTAAAGCTATTGCTAACAGCTCTTCTTTAACTAACTAAAAAGGCTACGTAACAAAAATAAACGTACTCTTTATAATTTACTACTATAAGTTTTTCTATAGTAACTTAATAAGGATGAACTTAACTTAATATAAGTTATTAGTCTTTGTATTAAATAAAAAGAAGAATAGTCTAAGCATTATAGTATATATATATAAGTTATTTGTATATAGTACTATGTAGTGTAAGAAATTCTAAAAGTAAGAAGTAGTAGGCAAAAAGCTTTTATAAAGTATTATAAGCTCTTACTGCAGTAAAGTACGTGTCTTTACTCTTCTCTACTTCTTCTACTTCTTTTGTAATCTTATTGCTAGCTATAGGCTAGCAATTGCTGTTAAACACGTTTTAATTAGTTTTGTTTTTTAGTACTTTTAGCAAATTTTTTAACTCTAATTTTACTTAGCAGTTTAAGCTTTTCTGTTCTAAGCGCTTAGCTCGTAGACTTTATCTACTTACTATTTTAATTTTGTTAACTACACAAATCTTTTTTTTACTTTTGCAACTAATTAGTAGAGAGCAGCTGCTTTTCACTTTTTTTAGAAAACCTATTTTAACTACAACAACAAACACTACCTTTAATACCTTAAAAAATGTAGAAATACAGTTATTTCTAAATATTTTGTTATTCTATAAAGTCTAATAGAGTAACTTCTTATACTTCCTCTCTAATCAAAGCAGTTACAATATAGTTTAGCTAACTTTACCTTATCTCTTTTTACTTAAAATCAGAAAGGGTATTTATAAACTTTATAGCGTTTTTTTTATATCTTTGCTATAAGTGCATTAGATTAGCTAATATGTCGTTATTTTGCTAAAAAAACTACAATAGCTTAATAATTAAAAGTAGTGTATTATAAAGCTAACCTACAAAAGATATTTTACTTTATATTTTTTTTTATAAAAACTACATACTTATAGGCTGCAAGTCAAGAATTAAAGTATTACTTTTAATTATTTAATTGCTTTCTCAGGTACTTATATTCTTATTTAGCCTTTTTTATTTCTTTATTTCTTCTTCTTAGACACAAATCATATCCTAGTGAGAAGAAATGCTTTTTCTCTTTAAGCGTGTAGTAGTATTTAATCTAAAAATATTACTCAATGCGTTTTACCCGCCTTCTAATATAATATTAGCAATATCAATATATTTAAGCTTATTAACGTATTTATCTATAGCAGAATTATATAACTATTCCTAGAACTTCTAGAATTATTAGAGAACATTATGATAGTAACCTTAATTTATTAAGTTAGTTGCTACATTTAAAGAACTAGAGGCTTTCTTTTTAAACCTTAAGCCTAGTTAAAAGTTTCTACTAGTAGACTTCTTAGGTATTTCACTGAAGGCTAGTTAATTAAGTACGTTATTAGTAATATTATACAACTCTTAAATCTTTAATTTTAACTATAGCAAGACTTAGTTTAATAGTAGCTGTTCTAGGATTCTTTTTAGACATTTCTATAGTAGCCTAAAATAGTAAGTTTCTTTTTTAGCTGTTATATTTTAGTTTAAACTAACTTATTTTACCTACTTTAGGACAAATTACAGCTTACAATTTTTAAGTGTATGTTCTATAACACTATGTATATAGTAGAAAGAATTTATCTCTACGTTATTTAAATATATAGAACTTGTATTAGTAAATAATCCCTGTTTAGCATAAGTAACAAAAAAAACTATTATTTCTTTTGCTAAAAAGCTCTACATCAGTTGCTTGTGCAATAATGCACGCGTAGTTAGTAGATTTCTTTAAAAGTTTCTTAGTTGTAGAGTGTGCTATAAGCATATTTATTGTTAATAGTCTAAGTTTTAGATTACTTAAAGACTTAATAAGGTCTTCTACCTCTAATTTAATATTTACTAGTGTGCTTGTCTTTTTATGTAATTTACTAATCTTAACTGCTGCTATTTTTACTTTCTTAAAAGTAAAAGTTGCACGCTAGCTGGACAGCAAAATTCAGCGCATTTAAGCATTTGCACCTTTTTATTCTAGCTAATAAATCTTACATAGGCTGGTTATCTTATTGTAGTAGAATTTAAAAAGCGAATAAATTAGCTTTATTTTATACATATTTTAATTATACCTATATAAGGCAGCAGGCATATAGGATATAACTACCTCTTTATTTTTTTGTAGTAAACCTTAAAAAAAAAGAATGCCTTCCTCCTTTTAAGAGATATGCTTATTCTTAATGCATGCATTAGTAATAGGAGTAAAATAAGTATAGTACTTTACTAGCTCTAGCTAGTTTTATACGCATTTATAGATATAAGCTTAAACATAAAAACGTTTATTTATTTTAATAGTAGTATCTTTGTTTTTCTACTTTTTTTTTATATTTGTTTATAACTTAGACTAATCTCTCTATGCATATCTAGGTAAACATTTTAAAATACAAAAGATCAATTAATTCTTTTTTAGAAAAGGAGTTTAGTAGAATAAAATCTTTTATTATATTACAGATACCTCTATTATCAGCTTATTTATTAAAGTCTTCTAAGAATTTGGTAATATCTTTTTTAGTGAAAATCTAATTTACTATATTTTAGTTAAACTATAAACAGCACTAAGTTGTGCAAAGGTGTAGTTATAGTATTAATAACTAAGCTTAATAGTATTAATAGTAACTTAGGACTAGCAGGTGTAGGCCTAGTGGAAAAAAGCGTTTCGCCTTCCCATCTTTAAATTAACTTCTTATTCTTCTTCAACATATATAGTATAGTAGCACTTAAAGAAATCTTATAATTAAATAGTTCTTAGTAGTAAGTTAGTTATATAGTAGACAAATCTTAGTTCTTAAAAGAAATAAAATATTGATTTTTAAAGTTTTTATAGTATATGCTTAATTAAAAGTAGTTATATAAATCTTAGCCTTTTTTATGCTCTTTATTTTACTAGTTAGCCTCTAACTTATACATATGCTATTTTAATAGTTAGTAACATTTTTTTGCTAGAAAGATACCTTAAATTAGTGTTTTAAACATATTTAGTCATAAGCTTTTAGTCTTATTCTAATTTTTCCTTAATAAAACTTTAGCTTTTTATTATTGAAACATGTAAGACATTCTTTATTTTGCTAGATAAGTTACTACTTTTATTTTGCAAGCTAAACTATAATTTAGCGTTTAAATATATATAAAACTGCCTTTATTTTACTTAATAGTTTGCTTTCTTTATTTTACTACATAAACTTTTAGTTAGCATTTACTTACGTATGTTGTTAATTAGTAGATTTTTTTTGTTGTTGTTAGTGCTAACTTAAGTAATATAGTCCTTAAAGCAGTCTATAGTAAGGGATAGTGCTAACCTCTTAAAAGTATTTATTTTTTAAGGTATTAAAGGTGGTGGTTGTTGTTGTTGAAGTCAATATAGGTTTTCCAAAAATGTGAAAAGCAGCTGCCCTCTACTAATTAGTCGCAAAAGTCAAAAAAAGATTGTGTGTGGTTGACGAAGTTCGAACGGTAAGTGGATAAGGTCTACGCGCTAGGCGCTTAGAGCAGAAAAGCTTAGACTTCTAAGCAAAATTAGGGTTAAAAAATTTACTGTAGGTACTAAAAAACAACACCAATTAAAACGTGTTTAACAGTAATTGCTAGCCTATAGCTGGCAACAAGATTGCAATAGAGGCGGAGGAGGTAGAGGAGGTAGAGGAAGGTAAGGACACGTACGTTACCGCAGCAGGGGCCTGCAATACTTTATAAAAGCTTCTTGCCTACTGCTTCTTACCTTTAGAATTTCCTACACTACATAGTACTATATACAAACAATATAATGCTTAGACTATTCTTCTTCCTATTTAACACAAAGACTAATAGCTTACATTAAGTAAAATTAGACTTTACTAAGTTACTATACATGAAGCTATAGTAGTAAATTATAAAGCCCGCGTTTACTTTTGTTAAGCAGCCTCCCTAGTTAGCTAAAGAGGAGCTGTTAGCGGTAGCTCTTATAGTAATTAGGTAGACGTAAAGGTTAAATTCTGTTATTTATTAACACCTTATTAATGCGTCTAGTATTATAGATGTTAAGGTTATAATAGAGGTTGTAAAAAGCTTATTTAGTAGTAAGTCTATTGAATACGTTGCGTATGTTAAGAGTCTAGGTGCAGTAATAGTGTATTATCTTACTAATCTCTTCCTACGTAAATGCAACCCTAGTAAAAAGACCTTGCAGTAGCTTTATAAGAAGTAAGAGCGTATTAAAACAGCTATTAAGTAACTAGGATAAACTAACAAGTAGGAGGATTTTGTAAGTTGCCTTTAGAAATAAAAGAGCTGTGCTTAGATAGTGATGCTGTTGTTGTATGTTTACATCTAAGTATAGGCGTATGCTAGAAACGCCGCGACTGCAACACTACTAGGATAGCAACAGAGATAACAGAAGTTGCAGTTAGCAGTAAATAGTTATTAGTTAAGATAGTTAGTTAGAGAGATATTGCGCATCTTTGTTTCTGTCCAATGCTAAATAAGGGGGCATAAGCCTAGATACCTGTTGTTAGCAATAAATCTTTTTTTACTAAAAAGGTGTCTACAAAATGTGTAGCAACATTAAAAAGTTGTCTTAAAAGGCCGAAGCCCTCTTAAAAGTATATCTAGTAGTAATCTTAAGAGATCTAGTAATTAGTAAGGTTACAAGGTCTTATAATAATTATGCACTAGTTTCTTTATAAACTAAGTAGTAGAGTATGTCTTTATAAGCTTTGCTATTTATATAAGTGTTAGAGTGTATAAAAACATACTACTCTAAAGTAAGATGTCGCTAGAGACTAGATTATGCAAGAACAAGATTAGTAAAATAATAATTTTATTATAGGTTAAGTATAAAAGACTATTAGTAGAAGAAGATGCCTATATAATAGTATAGTACAGGAGCTTAGCTATGGGGTAAACTAATAATTAATAGTTCCCTCTTTCTGTTATACATAGAAGAGGCTATATACCTTAAAATTACGTAGTTAAGCACTAACTTAGTGTGTAGTACGGTATTACTCTGTGCACTAGTACACTAGTAGGCGCTTTCTTAAGTAGACAAAGGCGCGTTGCGCTTAGCAGATAACTTAATAAGCGTATATTTATTTTTAAGGTGTTAAAGGAGGTAGTTGTTGTTGTAGTTAAAATAGGGTTTCTAAAAAAGCAAAAAGTAGCTACTCTCTACTAATTAGTCTTAAAAGTCTAAAAAAAATTGTGTGTAGTTAAAAAGATTTGCACAGTAGGTAGATAAGTTCTAAGAGAAAAGCTTAGACTACTAAGCAATAATTTAGGTTAAAAAAATTTGCTAAGGTACTAAAAAACAACACTAGTTAAAACGTGTCTAACAGCAATTGCTAGCCTATAGCTAATAATAGAATTAAAGTAGGATTGCAACAGGAATGCAATATAATATAATAGAGAAGAGAAAGGATACGTAGTAGGAGCCTACAATACTTTATAAAGCTACTGCATCTTACTTACTACTTCTTACCTTCTAAACAGCACTGCATACAAACAATTCGCATATAATTTACTATAACAGCGTATAACTTCTGCAGCAAGTATCTTTTTACTTTAGGCTTTTTTCTAAAAAAAGTATCTTTTGCTACTATCTACCTAGCACCTAATTTAGTCTAACTTAAACTACTTATGTAGACACTTAGATTTATTAAGTATTTTAAAACTTAACTATTTAGCTAGACTCTTAAGTTTATTATGATTTTTAACAAGATTCCTATTTATAATATTGTTGTATATAAAAAGATTGTCAAGCCTTAATTAAGCTAGTTATAAAAAGAATACACAATCTCTAATATATTTACTAATACTAGCGTAGTACTTAAGATCTTTTGCTTTAGCATCCTTTTTTTCTTATTTATTATGTAAGGGCAAAGTACAAAGACTAGAACTTAGCATAAATAGCTATTATAAGACGTTAAATTAGTAATAAAGAAGAAAGAAGTAGAAAAAGAGAATTAGGCTTTCTATTATTGCGTTTATAAGTTAGTAAGTAAGGCAATATTAGTATTGCTGCTTTACTTTATTTAGAAGCGCCTAATAGTAAAGTAATAAGAATAAGTAGAATAAGGCGCGTTAAGTTAAAAGGCAATTTACATCTTTGTCTTACTTTTTTTTGTTTCTGTTTAAACATGCGACACACTAATTGCGTGCTGGTAATGCTAAATAAGAGGGCATAAGCCTAGATACTTGTTGTTAGTAATACATCTTTTTTTACTAAAAAGGTGTTTACAAAATGTGTAGTTACATTAAAAGGTTGTCTTAAAAGGCTAAAGCTAGTGTGTAAAGTATATAGATACTAATATATTCTTTAATAAATCTTGATACTAGCGTCTTTACTACTGTAATAGCGTTAGCTAGTTTACTAGCCCTCTTGTTCTTTAACAAAGATGCTGCTCTAATAATAAGGTAGTGTTTCTAAAAACTTTTAATACTACTCTACTAATCTATTAGTTTTAGAAGTTAAGCATAGAGATTAAATATTCTTAAAACAACTTGAAGGATTAAGTTGAATTAGTAAAAGACACTATTAAACTAGCAGTCTATAATAAAGCGCTACTGCTGTAGGGCGTTTAAAAGAATCTTGTCATTTAAGGTCTAGATATTAGTAATACTAATGCTGCTACTAAGTTTTACAAGCTCTAGCACCCTATCTTAATAGTAGATAACTTTAATGTTGTAGTCTATAATATAGTTTTTTTTACTTGCACTAACTTCTAGGTCCCTAAAGACCTTTAATAGTCTTAGTATCTAAAGTAGTTGCTGCTGTAGCTACATGCATTGAGCCTTGTTTAATAAAGGCTAAGACATTGCTCTAATGGGTTAGCTAGTAGTGTATATAGTGCTGCGGCAGCTAATATAAGTTGTGTATTATCCTTAGCCTCTGTTAAATTAAGAGAGAAAAAATATTACGTTAATTATTGTTTTTAAAGGTAAATACTTTAATAAAAGGAAGTAGGGTTAGTGTAAAGAGAATGTTAGATAGTTAGTAAAGTTGTTTTTTAACTTTATATGTAGTAGTAGTATTCTACTAGCAGGCAAGTAAAAGTAAAAGTAAACAAATTCTATATTACGCAAAAATAAGATAGATTTACAATAAAAATAGTTATTCTGATTAGCTGTTACATTAAATATATGCGAAATTAGAGATAGTATTAGTGTAGTAGTAAGGTATTATAAGTTTATAGAATATAGGTGCTTACTACACACCTTGAATCTATAAAATAAGCAGCTTGTACCTAAATTTTACATAGAAATTACTAAATAAGCAGCTAAAACTAAAAGTAGGCATATTATAGTATCTCCTCCTCTTTCTAAGAGTATAGGCCATTCTATAGCCTATTAGTTGCTAGTTGTAGTAGCGTTAGAAACTGCTTAAAATTAGCAAGGGCCTGTTCTATTCTATCGTTAGTTTCCTAATTAATTACAAGAAGCTTTTAAAACGTATTATCTTACAGGCGATGCTACTAGCATTAGAATAAGTAATGTTTATTGCTAGTAAATAAGTAACAGGTGTAAGAGACTTAGTATTTCTAATACAGCTTACTACTAGTTTATAGATAAATTTAACAAAAAACTTGTCTTTTTGAGATTTAGCTTAACTAATAATACTAGATAGATTGCAGAAGCTTAAAGATAGTAAACCTAGCTTAGTAATTAAAATGTAAGCAATGTTTAGACTTAACTTACAAAGATAGTGCTTTTTAAGTTTAGTAAGGCTTAGGTGCAAGCACTTTTCTTAATTAATAAGTAAGCTAATAGGAGCTAGTTGTGAACAAGTAATAATCTGCTTAATATTTTATAGGCTGTCTATTTTAATAAAGAAAAAATAATTAAGCAAAAAAAGTAGTACCTATCCTAGAAAGCAGTATTTATATTATTCTAGTAATATTCTAGTAACTGCGGCTGCTCTACATGCTTGTTAAAACTCTTTAAGAGCTAAAAAGCTAGCGCTAATACAGTTGCTACTTGTAAGGTAATTAAGGTCTAATACTAGAAGATGTAAGATAATAGCACCGTTTAGTATTAGGCTCTAGGTAATACGTTCTGCATGCTCTTTATATTGCCTACAACTAATAGTAGAAGCTGGAGCTTATAAAGCCTTTTGTCTTTAGCAGATTTGCTAGCGTCTAGTTAATATAGCCTTTAGGCTTAAAAACTAATACTGTATACTTATAGCAGTTTAGCTAAGCTAACTAGCGCTACTCTTCCTAGTAAGAAAACCTACAACAGTAGGTCTCTACTAGCTGCTACTTAATAGACTTATGTTTACTCTTTCTGTCTTTCTTGCGCACGCTTAATAAGGAATTCTTTGTACCTCCTTGTTATATAGAGTCTTGCATATTAAGTAAGTCTTAACTTATATTTAACTTTAAATTTTAGTTTTAGTAGTTTTAGACCTCGCTGTCTCTTAAATAACTATATAAATATTGTTATACTCTTGTTTAGAATCGTGTAATAGAACTTTAATTACTTAAGTAAATTTAGAGTACGCGTAGCTACTATATAAAATAATATGTCTCTTAAACTAGTTTTGCACAACACTAGGCTTAAGGATAAGACTAGTAATAGCGTTAAAAACTTTAAAAAGTGTTTTAACGTTAGTAGCATAGTACTAATAATAGATTATTGTTAACAGCTTTCGCTTGTCTTTATTCTACTAGTGTAGTAGGTCTTATTTAAGTTTTTATAGTGCTGCTAGTAACCTAAAATTGCTAAGCTTAGTATATTGTAGTACAACATTATTTGTATTGCTAAAAGTTACTTTACTAAAATCTAGAGTTCTTTATACTTATAGCCTAGGTAGAGTACTATTTACACTAAAAGAATAGCTTACTGTTTTAGAATTAAGAAGTCTAGTAGTTACAGGCTAATATGTAAAAAAAACGTAGAGACTTAATTATAGTAGTATACTTCTAGGTGCTCAATCCTAATATAGTTAAAAGAGTTAATAAGTTAATATTGCCTCTAGGCTCGTTCTTTACTTTTAGTATAAAAAGATCCTTCTTTGAAAAAATCACTAGTTCCTACTTACTTTTATGTTTACTATTACTTCTGCTAGCTAAGAACGCTTAAATATTAACTTTTAATAAACTATATAGCTCTTGTAGTAGTGTAGTAGTCGTAGCTTCTGTTACCAGCTTTTAAAGTATTTCGCTAGGTCTGCTGCCCTCTATATTTATCTTGTTATTATATAACTGTAATAAGTTGCTGCTTTAAAGGCTGCTAGTTATAGTTAAGAAAGTAAGCTAGCTTGTTTAACTGCAATGTACAAAGCTTAAGATTAGCTAAAGCTAAAAGAGAGAAAGCAATAGTCTGCCTAAAGAGTTTCTGTCCTTAAGATAGCTAGATTAAAACTCTTGAAACTGTTAGAATTATGATTAATTACTAGGAAAGCTAAAAAAAAGTGTCTAATATAATACAAACGCGTTATTACGTAGTAAATTATAACAAATTACCAAAATCTAGATGCTTAGAGCATACCTAGAGTTTTTAAAATAGATAGTTTATACCTGCATTTAATATAAGATTTTGGTAAATAAGTAGCTAAAGGTAATAGTAGACACTAATAGCATAGTATCCTCTCCTCTTCCTAAGAATATAAGCTATTTAGTAGCCTATAAGTTGCTGGCTATATTAGTATTAAAGTCTAAGTCTAAGCTTCTAAAGTCTTAACTATATACACAGCACTCTTTCTCTTTATAACGCTTAGTAATAACTACTTAAGAGTAAAATTTATCTCCTATTATAAAAAATAAAAGCTTTTATAGTTTAATGGGTAGCGTAAGTGAGTCTAGCAAGAAAGAAATATTTACTATAGAGCTAGTTCGCCTTTAATAATTAGAGTTCTATAACTTTATATTTTCTAAATTCTTCTCTATATTATCCTACATAAGCCTTTACTAAAAAAGCCTTAATTACTAACTTGGTGTTGTGTGTAGAAAGCGTGTACTATTAAGATCTTTAAGATAGTAAGTCCCTCTCTTAAGCTTAGCATTATAAATACAATATAGTTCTAACTACCTTATATCTAGTTTATAATCTTAAGACATATTAATTTTTTAAACTAAATTCTAAAGAAGAACTAAATCTTTGAGCTTTATATCCTTATGTTGTATTTCCTTAGTCTTGTCTAAGTATTCCTTTTTAGCAGTTTTTATACAATTTATACAAGCAACTATATCTTTCGTAAACTAGTCTCTAAAATCTAGCTATACTTCCTATATAGTAAGTAACTACACATAGTCCTTAACTTCTTTAAATAGAAGCGTTTACTATATAAGTAGTATAAGCTTAATAGGAAGTATTAAGTTCTATTCTATAACCAGCTAGTAAAGCAAATAACCTATTTACTTTTGTATAAAAATCTTGTTTACAAAAAAAAACGTTAAGTAAGTTTTTAGCTTAAAGTTTGAGTAGCTTTGCGAGAGAGTTTATAATAAGTTTATATTTTTTCTATATTCTTTTTAGCTTAAGGGTTGTGTTCTAATAATTAGACTTAGTTAATTTATATGTTATTAATAGATGTGCATATACTTAAGTAAAACTAGGTTTTATATTAACTATAAGTTTGCGCGCTGTGCTTTATTAATAGATAATATTTCTATATATAAACTCTACAATAGTCTTAGACTAGTAATTTAAGAGTACTTTAGCTTCTAGCTAACTACTAAAGTAGTTTCTTGTAATTACTAAGAACTTTTTCCTAAAACATTAAAGCATATATACTACATTAATTACAATAGTCTTCTAAATACTAAAACTATAAGTATTATTAAGTATGTAAACCTTTCTATTAAAAAGTTGAAGTTAACAGTCTAGACAAGTTGCTAGTCTTTTCTGCATGTGCTTCTATATTCTTTTTTACTAGTATCGCTGCGCAAGTATAAAGTATACTGCGTTAACCTCTCTATGCCTAATCTAGGTATGTACATTTTATACTGCAGCTATTCTTAAGTTAGCATTAATTATAACTTGTTAATTTAAAATATCTCTTAATATTTTCTTAAAATGTATACTACATTATATAAAAAAGTTTAATGCTTGTGATTTTTATACTTATAGATTTTGTAGTTCTATACCTTGAAGAGTCTCCAAGTTTACTAGAAACTAAGTATATTACTCTCATTTCTTAGAGAACTTCTAAAAGAGTATCCTTACTAATTCCGCTAATATATGTGTATTTATATTTCTAATTATATAATTAATAAATCCCTCTAGGTTCTCCTTAGACTCTAAAAGTACTCGCTAATTGTTAGCTTTTGGATACCTTAATAGGGCATCTGCAACGGTATTCTTTATTTCTAGTATACACTTAATGTTTAAGTCTTACAGAGAAATAGTAAATATTTATTTATTTTCAACTAATTGTAGATTATTAGTAAGAAAACAATTTAGTTAAGCAATAAGTGTTACAGCATTAGTTTCTATAGTAGAGTAAATACTAAAAAGAATAGTATATAACCTTTTTAAGGCCTATAGTATAGCTTCATATTTTAACTTAGTAATGTACTATTTGTTTTCTTATACTAACTATAATATGCTTTTAAACTGTACTAGGTATTTTTATTATCTTTTATAAGCTGCTCTATGCTAGCTCCTGCACTATCTTAACTAGTATTAGTTAATAAAAAGTTTTTAAAGTCTTTAGTATTTGTATAGTATAAGTTTACAAGTGCCGGTGCATTATATATAGCTTATTTTAGTCTATATATTGCTGTATCTTATGTATTTTTTTATTTTAAAGGAGTACTATCTTGCAGGAGTGTAAATAGAAGTGTAGTAATTTTAGTAAAGTCCTTTACTTATATATAATAATAAACGCATATACTTATAAATAATAGCACTTCTCTCTTATTTTTGCATAGCAGCTATTTTATAATTTTCTTAACTTTCTTTTAGTTAAAAGGGCACCTTTAAAAGAGAACTTTATAGCCTACTACCTTAAGTCTTTTTATAAGAACGTCATACTTCTTTTATAATATAGTGCTTTTAGCTTATTTAATATTAGCTAGCACTTTGTCTAACTATATAATATACTTAAGGACATAATGTTGTACTCCTAGCATATAATTTTTCTTCCTATAATTAGCCTTTAGTCCTCCGCATGTAATGCTAATAATAAAGATTATAGTATTAGGCTAGAAGTCTTTTAAAATCTTAATTATTACTTATTAGAATGCTGCTATAGAGCTAGTAGCACTTATAAATATTAAACATAATTGTATCAGTCCTACTAGTATTCAAAACGCTATTATATCTCTACTCTTTAGATATAGTGTAATCTAATTTTATTCTAAAAATAAACCTATAAGTAAGATAATCTTGTGTTTTATAAATCTTCTAAACAACTTATCTACTATTAGTAGTAAGTTTATATCTTATATAGTAACTAAATTTGTTTTTTGCGCATTGCTAATTTATTAAACGCCTTTGTTTTTCTTTAGTACGAGTTGCTATAAATTGTAATAATAACTATTTTATTGTTCCTATGCTCTTTAATTTAGGCAGACATTAACTATAGCTACTACCTATAATTTTGATGCTTTTAGAATAGCAAAGCCTTGCATCTACTTAGCCTTTTATAGTATTATCTGTATCTGGTATAGTAGGCATATATTAGAATAGATTCTTCCTAATTCTTTTAATTGCTATAAAAGAGCTCCTTCTCTATTAAAAAGCATATATATAAATTTCTTTTTTTCTATAAGCTCTAACATACAGTTTGTTAACTTACTCTTTAATATACCTTATTTCTTTTAGATACGTAGTATATTTTAGCTTAAAAAAATAATTGTATAGTCTAGTATGAGAATTATATAAACTTATTTAGAGACGCTGTTGGTATTTAGCCTTTTCTATCTAATCTTCTAATCAAAATTCTATTAGTATCTTCTGCTAAAGGATATTAATAAATTAGACTCTCGTATCTACAGTTTTGTACATTATATAGAGAATATAGTATTGTTAAGAGATGTTAAGCAGCCTTTCTTGCAATTATTGCTAGTTAAGCTTATACATAATTAAAAATTTACTAAGTTTACAGTTTATTATAAAATCTTTTAATTGTGTAACTACGTGCGTAAAAGCTTATTTTATTTAAACTATTAAATTATTCTTATTATTATTTCTATACAGCATGTTTAAGTTACTAAATCTAGCTATTAGATTACACTATACAGCTTTCTATATATACTTTACTATAGCTATACAGGGTCTGCTATCTATTGTGTTAGTAATTATATATATCTATACATTACCTGCTGTTTCTCTGTCTAAATCGCTGTTAAAAGCTTTATTTCTAACTATCTACGCCGGGTAACTTAGTAATAAGTTAACTATAACAAAGACTGCGTTTTTAGTTCTATCTTTTTAAGAAAACTTAGTACCTAATTTGTTTAAATGTATTATACTATATTGCTATGTTTACGCATAGACACTGGTATCGCTCTAAGATTATAAACTTTATAATATAGTAACAATCTTATGTACAGTTTTAATAGTAAGTATTCTTATTTATATAGGTAAATTAAACGCAGTTCTAACAAATAGATTATGTATGCTATTAGTTAAAGTTACACTAGAAGATAGCTATCCTAGTTAGTTTTCTATTATTTTATATATTATCTTAAATGCTTGTATAGTACTAAGTCTTAAGATATTTATTTTTGCCCTAGTATTAATTAAACATTTTAAAGAGTTGCTATTTATAATTACTTAGCATTAAAGTAACTTTATTTAAGCAAGAACCTACTTGTTCCATTGCTAGACTCTTAAGACTTCTTTAGTAAGTATATAATTTAGATTATTTATTTAAGAACTACCTTTCTTATACACCTTAAAGTATATTTAAGTAGGTAGTTAATACGTATTTATTATATTATAACATAAGTTTGCACTAGTAAGTGCAATTAAGAAATTCTTATTAGTAGGGTGTTTCTAGTCTATGTGCTAGTTTAGCTAATTAGCGGCTAGAACAGATTCTAGGTGCGCTAAATTACACCTAGATTCTCTAATCTCCCTACTAGCTATAGCATTAAGCGTACTTAAGCTATTTAAAATATTATTATTACTATCAAAAAAGGTACCTAGCTGTGATTAAATATTATTTTATTTTATAAAGTTTAATACTGTAACTTCTTGTATCTCTTATCTAAGTAATGTAGCTGTAACACAGTTAAGCTAACCTTATAATATTTTTTTTAGCTTAGAATTAGAAAGCGCATCTGTAAACTTTCTTGCTTTCTTTTTCTAGACTTACTATAAGTACTTTGAATTAGCTAATACACTGTTGTTTTGCTAAAATAACTATAGTAGCCTAATAACAGAAAATAGTATATAATAAAGCTAATTTATATAAAGTATATTATTTTTTTTATATAGAAACTAAATATTTCTAGGATGTGAGTAAGGGATTGAAGTATTACTTTAAATTATTTAATTACTTTTTTCAGTACTTATATTCTAATTTAGCTTTTTTTAATTCTTTATTCCTTTATCATAGACACAATGAATATTCTAGTAAGAAGAAAGGCCCTTTCTCTTTAAGCGCGTAGTAGTATTGAACTTAAAAATATTATGTAAAGCATTTTCTCTGCCTCCTAGTATAATATTAGTAGTATTAATATTATTAAGCTTGTTAACGTATTTGTCTATAGCTAGATAATATAATTAGTCCTAAAACTTTCAGAACTACTAGAAAATATTATTAGAAAAACATTATTCTATAAAACTAGTTACTACGTTTGTAGCACTAGAGGCTTTCTCCCTAAACCTTGAGCCTAGTTAAGAGTCTTTACTAGTAAACCTCTTAAGTATTACACTAAAGGCTAGTTAATTAAGTATATTATTAGTAATGTTGTAAAACTCTTCAGTCTTTGCCTCCAACTATAGGAAGACTTAGTTTAATAAGAGGCTATTTTGATATTTTCTCTAAACATCTATCTAGTAGCCTAAAGTAGTAAGTTCCTTTCTTAGCTGCTATGTTCTTGTTAAAACTAACTTATTTTATCTGCTTTAGAGCGTAGTATAGCTTACAATTCTTAAAAATATATTTTATAACACTATACACATAGTAAAAAGCATTTATTTCTACATTATATTAATATACTAAACATATCTTAGTGAATAAAGCCTTATTAGTATTAGTAATAAAAAAACTGTTATCTTTTTAGATAAAAGGTTTTAAATTAGTTGCTCTTACAATAATGTACACGGGATGAGTAAGTTTTTCTAAGAGTTTCTTAGTTGTAAAGTAAGATATAAGCATATTAATAATTAATAGTTTAAGCTTTAGATTACTTAAAGACTTGAAAAAATATTTTACTTTTAAGTTAACATTTACTAGCGTGCTTATCTTTTGATTTACTTTGCTAATCTTAACTATTACTTTTTTACTTTCTTAAGAGTAAAAGTTGCAGGCTAGTTAAAGAGTATAATCTAGCGTATTCCTGTATTAGCGCCTCCTTATTCTAGCTAATAAATTTTATCTAGGCTAGACATCTTCTTATAATTGGATATAAAGAAAGAATAGATTAGATCTAATTTAGAAGTATTCTAATTATTACTATTTAGTGCAGCAACTATATAGTTTATAACCGCCTTTTTATTTATTTATAGTGGACTTTAGAGGAAGAGAATGTCTTCTTGTTTTTAAGAGATTTGCTTGTTCTTAATAAAAGTATTAGCAACAGAAGTAAAGCAGATATAGAACTTTACAAGCCTAGGCTAGTTTTGTATAAATTAATAAATATAAGCTTAAAAGTAGAAATATTTACTTATCTTAATAGCAGTATATTTATTCTTCTACTTTTTTTTATATTTGCTGGTAAATTAGACCAAGATTTCTTTATATATCTAGGTAAATGTTTTAAAATATAAAAAAGCGTTTACTGCTTATTACAAAAATAGTCCAGTAGGTTAGAGACCTTAATGGCATTATAAATACCTCTATTATTAGCTTTTTTATTAAAGTCTTCTAGGACGATAGTAATATCTTTTTTAGTAAAGATTAATATATTATAATTAATGTAAACTATAAATAACACTAAGTTGTATATAAGTATAGTTATAGTATTAAGATCTAAGCTTAATAGTATTAATAGTGACTTAGAACTAGCAGCTATAGACCTAGCAAGAAAATGCGTTTTATTTTTATTCTTACTTAAATTTCTAATATTTTTTTTGATATTGAAAGTATAGTCGTATCAAGAAGAGTTCATTATATAGCTATTTAATAGTAGTTAATTAGTAAATAGATAAATAAGGTTTAGTCCTAAAAACAAACATATCATTTATTTTTTAAGTTTTTATAGTATATATTTATTTAAAAGAGGTTGCATAAATTCTTACTTATTTAGTAATTTTTATTTTGCTAAGTAAGCTTTAATATATATATATATGCTATCTTAGTAATAAGTAATTTCTTTATTTTGCTAAGTAGATACTTTAAATTAGCGTTTGGACATATATCGTTGTGAGCTTTTAGTTTGATTCTAATTTTTGCTAAATAGAACTTTAGTTTTTTCTTTTACATTTGTATTCATTATCCTAATTTCTGCTAGACAGGCTTACTACTATTAATTTAATAATTAGACTTTAAATTAGCCTTAAAATACATATAAGACTGCCTTTATTTTTTTTAAATTATTTACTATCTTTATTTTGCTAGATAAACTTTAACTTAGCATTTATAAATGCATTATTATTTTATTAATAAATTTTTCTGTTATTTTGCTTTGCTATTTGTACTAACTTAGGTAACATAGTTTTTAACATAGTTTATAGCAGAGGATAGTGCTAACCTTCTAAAAGCATATTAAGTAGTAATCCTTTGAATTCCAGTTTCTTTTTGTATTTTTCTTAGTTCTATGCTTAAATAAGATTGTGATACTATTCTTGTATTAATCATATACTAGTTCCTTTGTGCACTAAATAGTAAAGTATATCTTTATAAGCTTTGCTATTTATACAAGTATTAAAGTGTATAAGAACATACTACTATAAGGGTAGAAGATTATTAGTAGTTAGATTATGCAAGAGCGAGGTTAGTAAGATAACAATCTTATTGTAGGTTAGTATAAAAACTACTAGTAGAAGGAGACGTTTATCTAATGTTACAGTGTATAAGTTAAGTTGTAGAGTAAATAGATAATAAATCGTAACCTCTTTCCGCGGTACATAGAAGAGGTTGTATACTTTAAGATTAGGTAGTTAAGCACTAACCTAGTATGCAGTAAGGTATTACTCTGTGCACTAGCACAATTTTAAGTAACTAGTTACTTTATTACCTAGTGCTAGTACATAAATACAAAAAGACTATAAGATTACTAAACATAAATATAAAGCTTATATAATTAACGCTAGGTATAAGAAGAATAATTATTATAAGCTAGTTAATTATTAATAAGGTGTTAATGAATGACAGATTTGACCTCTGCGTCCACCTAATTACTATAGGAGCTACCGCCGACAGCTCCTCTTTAACTGACCGGGGAGGCCGCTTAATAAAAGTAAACGCGGGCTTTGTAATCTACTACTATAGCTTCTTGTATAGTAACCTAGTAAGGTCTAACTTTACTTAAAATAAGCTATTAGTCTTTGTTTTAAACAAAGAGAAGAATAGTCTAAGTATTATATTATTTATATGCAAGTTATTTGTATACAGTACTATATAGAGTGGGAAATCCGAAAAGTAAAAAGTAGTAAGCAGGGAGCTTTTATAAAGTATTGCAGGCTTCTGCTGTAGTAACGTACGTGTCTTTACTCTCTTCTACCTCCTTTATCTCTATCGCAATCTTGTTGCTAGCTATAAGCTAGCAATTGCTATTAAACACGTTTTATTTAGTGTCTTTTTTTGTACTTTTAGCAAATTTTTTAATTCTAATTTTACTTAGTAGTTTAAGTCTTTCTGCACTAAGTGCTTAGCGCGTAGACCTTATCTACTTACTATTTAAATTCTATTAACTATACACTATCTTTTTTTAACTTTTGCGACTAATTAGTAGAGGGTAGCTACTTTTTACTTTTTTAGAAAACATATTTTGTGTACAACAACAACTACCACCTTTAATACCTTGAAAATAAATAAATAAGCTGGTGTAAGGCGTAGTACTAAATAAAGATACAAGATGCTAGAGATAGAGAAATAATAGTATATTGCCTGTAGATAAGAGACGAATTAATACCGTCCCGACTACAATATCATATCTCTACTTTTACTAAGGTAATCAAGGGTTATATAACCTATTTAGAACTAACCTAGTCTCGTCTAACCTTAGCTATGCTAAACATATCTAACCTAGCCTAGAAGGCTGTTACTGTAGGTTCTAACAATATCCCCCTTCTTAGAACTAATTTTCCTAGATTAGCAAGACTAAGGTAAAATAACTTAGTTTTAGCTATTATACTGTAGATAATGCTTTGTTGTTAAGTAGAAGGTAAGCTTTTTATAAAGGATAATTATGTAACTTTTAAAAACTTTATATTATATTTTACCTTTACCTTAAGCGTTTATGCGCTAGAAGCTTTTTAAAGGCCTACTAGCGTCTTAGCAAAGTTATATAGGCTTTTTTTAAGTTTTCTTATTTTTTCTTCTACACTCTACTTAACAACAACTAGTTAGTCTCCCTAAATATTAAAAATCTAGTTAGTTCTAGTAATAAGCTATTATATGCTATTATAAGCTATAATAGGCAAGTATAAAGTTTATTTATTTTTAAGGTATCAAAGGTGGTAGTTGTTGTTGTAGTTAAAATAGGTTTTCCAAAAAAGTGAAAAGTAGCTACTCTCTACTAATTAGTTGTAAAAGTCTAAAAATGATTATGTGTAGTTCATAAAATTTAAATAGTAAGTAAATAAGGTTTACACGCTAAGCGCTTAGAGTAGAAAAGCTTAGACTACTAAGCAAAATTAGAATTAAAAAATTTGCTAAAAGTACTAAATAAACAACACTAATTAAAACATGTTTAACAACAATTGCTAGCCTACAGCTAGCAACAAAATTGCAGTAAAGGTAGAAGAGGTAGAGGTGGGTAAAGACACGTATGTTACTGCAGCAGAAGCCTATAATACTTTATAAAAGCTTTTTGCCTACTACTTCTTACCTTCAGGATTTTCTATACTATATAGTACTATATACAAACAACTTGCATATAAATAATATAATACTTAAACTCTTCTTTTTCTTATTTAATACAAAGACTAATAGCTTATATTAAGTAAAGTTAGCCTTTACTAGGTTACTATATAAGAAGCTATAGTAGTAGATTATAAAGCCTACGTTTACTTTTGTTAAGCGGCCTCTTTAGTTAGTTAAAGAGAAGCTGTTAGCTGTAGCTTCTTTAGTAAATAAGTAAACGCAAAACTTAAATTTTAGTATTTATTAACACTTTACTAATACGTTGAGTATTATTAATATTAAAGTTATAATAAAGGTTGTAAAAAGCTTATTTAGCAGCAAGTTTATTAAATACGTAGCGCATGTTAATAGTCTAGGTATAGTAATAGTGTTTTATTTTACTAATCTTCTTTTGCGCAAATACAACTTCAGTAAAAAAACTTTATAGTAGCTTTATAAAGAGTAAAAGCGTGTTAAAACAGCTATTAAGTAGCTAGGACAAACTATAAGTAGAAGAATTTTATAAGTTGCTTTTAAAGATAGAAGAGCTATACTTAAATAGTGATACTATTGTTGTATGTTTATATCTAAGCATAAGCGTATGCTAGAAACGCCGCAACTGCAACACTGCTAGAATAGCAACAGAGATAACAGAAGTTGCAGTTATTAGTAAATAGTTATTAGTTAAGACAGTTAGTTAAAGGGATATTGCGCATCTTTGTATCTGTCTAAACATGCAACACACTAATTACGTGCTAGCAATGCTAAACAAGAGGGCAAAAGCCTAGATAGCTGTTGTTAGCAATAATTCTTTTTTTACTAAAAAGATGTCTATAAAATGTGTAGTTACATCAAAAGGTTAGCTCAAAAGGCCGAAGCCAGTATAAAGTTTATAAGGCTAACTTTAGTTTAGCAGCTTCTTGCAACATATTAACCTAGCTTTTTTTAAACAAATTTTACTAATTCTGCCTAATTTAGCCTTACTACAGCCTACTATAAAGTACTATAAGCTAGAATAGCTTATACTTACCTATATAATAGTTACTGCTTTTAAAATAAACGCTACTATAGTTAGTAAATTGTATATTAGTATAAGTTGCACGTTTATATATTATTATAGTTATTATACTAACTTCTTTGCTAGTAGAAGTATTTATATATTTAAAAAAGTTAGTGGCATTTTCTTTATAGTTAATAATAATACTATAAAGCTTTTTAAACCCTAAAAGCATAAAATTAACTTTAGTATAAAAATTTAGTACATAGAGTATCTTTGCTATTAGTACTGAAGTTAAGAGTGTAGTGCTATACATTAATAGGCTATTTTTAGTTATTATAAAGTATATTAGCTTATACTAACACAAAGTTGCCCTTTACTACTAGAATAAATTTTTCTTATAATATTAGTGTCTTAGTTAAGTAAATTAATACTAGTAAGCGTAAAAAGACTATTAAGAACTCTTGCTATAACTTAGACACGAATATCTAAAAAGAAGAATTATAAGAGCCCTAATACTTTTACTAAGCAGTTACTTTTACCTTAAATAATATTAAGCTAGTTTAGGCTAAGCTAATTATGTAGGCTTAGGCTATAAATAAGAAAATATAAAGTAGGTAGACTATTATAGGCTATATTAGCCTATTATACCCTATTATTAGCTTTGTTAACTTTCTTTAGCTAGTACAAGCCTAAAGCAAAGAAGCTTTTCTTTTATAATAGTGCTATTTACTTTAGTTATAATTCTAAAAACAACTTATATCCTAATCTCTGTTCTTACAACAACTATACTATTATGGCTAAGGCTAAGGCTAATAAGTACTTAAAAAAGTAAAAAATAAAAAAGCTAATTTTAAGCAATCTTAAGAAGGTTTGTATTGTTGGAGATTAAGCTACTTAGCTGTTTCTCCACAGGATCCATGTGCTCAAAATCACACCTAGAATTTACAATCAACCTACGATTAATTGATTACTAGAAGCTATTACGCTACTAGTACGACTTATCATTGTTATTAGTTAATCTACAGCAACTACGCAATCTATTACGTGAGATTACATAAGATTGCAAGATATTGCATCATCTACTACGCAAGCTATTACGTAAGTACAGATCTTTCTAGAATGCAAGTAACAGGTATATATAGACTGTAGTTTGGCTTGTAGTTAGAGACCAAGAGAGTAAAAAGAGAGAGTTTAAGAGAATTACAATATTTAATTAAGCAGTTGTACAATACAATAATAAGACTCAATTACTCTTTTCCCCTAGTCTCTATATTTATTTCTCTTATTCTTATCGTTCTACTTGGATTAGGCTGCCTCTAAGTCTACTACAAACAAGTAGAAGGCAGAGACCTCTACCTCTAAGTTAATAGTAGAACAAGCAACTATACTTGGAGATTGAATCCGCAACATGTATATCTTATTATTAGCTATAATAGGCTATTTTAACCTAGTATAGCGTAAGGTTACTAAGAGCAGCTTTTCTCTACTTAAGTAGAAAGTATATTATATAAATATAAAGCTGTTAGGCCTAAAGACCTAACATGCAAGCGCTAAGAGCAGTATTAAAATTAGCTTAACTAAGTCTATTAAAAAGGTTAGGACTTAAGCTAGAAAGCTAAAAACAAGATAGATAGGCTTTAAAAATTTAATATAAGCTATAATAGACTCTTTGTTACACGAGGTTAGTCTACACTTATCTAGGCTTAGTCCGTGTTAAGGCGAGTCTAATATATAGAGTAGTCTATGAGGTATTGTAGGAGTGATTTCAAGTAGAAGAGAGTTATTAGTGTTAACTAAAGGTAAGTAATACTAATTCTATATATCATAAAATAACTAGTTAATAATTTGTGTAAGAGATGAACTATTTAAGTTAACTACAACAAGTATAATAATAAGATTTATTACATCCTTATACTAGTTGCATTTGTCCTACTATCTTGTACATTCCTTCTAAGAGGGAGGTATGTAATAGCGCTGCTATTTCTTTATGTATAGCTATTCTAGATAGCAAGCCTTAGCAGGATAGCAATTACGTAATTAGCGCCTTGCGCAGATTATTGCCTTCTAGCGTAGAGGCTAGTTGTTCTTTAACTATTGCTTATACGTTAAGGAGAGAATCCTTCCTGTTACTTATAATATTATCCTCTTTCTTAGGAGTATTGTTCTAATACTCTAGATTATTGTTTTCTTATGCTGCGTGTTAAATTACTAGCAATATATAAGGTCTTAGTATGCCTATTATATTATACACTTATTTTTCTCTACGCCTTCCTAACTATGCTTAAAGTTTTATCTTTTTACTATTCTTACCTACAGAACTCTACTTCTAAGTGTTGTGCTTGTGCTAGTTATATAAACAAGCTAGGTTTAGAAATGTTTTTTTGTTGCAAGCGGTGTAAGGTAAAGAACTTTTACTATTTTATAAATACTATAACTAGTTGTTACGCTAGTTATATATTTAGAAAAGCAGAGTGTAGTTTGTTTATTTTTAAAAATAAATAAGAAAAGGTTTAGTATAAAAAGTTTAAAAAAAGTTTCAAAGTTATATATTTAAAAGCTTAGTTTGCTTAAAGTAAGCTAAAGCTCCTAGAGACTAAGGCGCAAGAGCAGTTATTTGCTAATTAAGATTTTGCTAATCTAAATCTTGAGAATTATGTAAAAAAGCAAGCTAAAAAAAACTCTGCTTTTAGTATAAACTTTTGAATAACTAAACTATTGCTACTTAGACTATTAACCAACTTAGGCTAGTTACTAGCTAACGCTTTCTTTAATCTTTTTTTTAATTACTTCTTTTTTTTAAGAACTTAGTTCTTTCTTATTTAGGTATCTTGAATAGTACTTAAGGACCTATAACTTATAGTTTATTAAATTTTTATTTAATTTTAAGTATTTTAGCTTTCTAGCTATCTTTGCTACTTAACTAAGTATTTTTACTAATAACTAATTTTCTATAGGTTCTTAATCTCTTTAACCTTATACTTGTTATTTTTAAGCTTCATATAATTAGCTAGCTTAGCATCTAGAGGTGCTCTTTTTAAAAGCTTTTTATAAAAGACAAAGTAAATACGCATGCCTAGTAGTAATTAAAGTTTGTAGTTTATGTTATTTATTTTTTCTAAATTTTTAATACTTTTACTTAGAAGTTACTTTGTTTTTTACTTAGTTACTTAGTTTTTAAGTTCTATTATTATAAAAAAACTTTATTCTCTTTTTTTAAAGTTAGTCTCTTGATTGTTTACTTGTTAGGTACTTTAGCTATTATAAGGTTTTTATAAGCTATAATCTTGCTTAATTCTTTATATAGCTCTTATGTTGAAGCAGGCTTTATTATCTATGCCTACTATAATACTGTTAATATTCTTTAAATCTTAATAAGCAGCTAGCTTATATTTATAGTCTACATAGTATAGCAAGTACTTTATAGTTATTAACTTTATAACATTGTAAGCTAATTGTGCTATTAGTAAAAGTTTAACTTAATTGTCTTACAGCTTATTAGCATATAGTCTTAGATACTATTTTAGTATTTAGTTTATTTATTCTATCTAGCCGTCTAATTTAAAATAAAAGCTAGTTAATAGCTTCTTTTTTATACTTAGTTTTGCCATAAATATTTCTTAACATTTAGACGTTAATAGTTTGTTACAATTAGTAATAAACTTTTTAAGTATTCTATACTCTAATACTAGTGCTTTTATAACTTTATATGCGCAGCCTTCTGCTATAATAGCCTTTTCTATAGGCACAAACTTTGCTACTTTAGTTAATAAATTAATAATTACTAGAATAGTATTATAAAACTAAGAGAATCCTAGTTCTAATAATTTTAGAAGCTTTACTATAAAGTTTATTATTACACTACTTTATAGTTTTGTTAGTAGCTATAAAAGTTATAATAGGCTATAAAGCTTATGTCTTTTAAGCTTATTTTAGTAACACGCTAAATAGTTGCCTAATATATTTTATACTTTTACTTGCAAGCATAGTATTACAAACACCTTAGCTGGTTAGTTAACTAGTTCTTTAATAACTGCATGTCTATATTTTCAAGACTTATATAGTTTCTTAACAAAACTTAACTTTATATATAAGAGTATATATATTTAATTCTTTTAAACTATATTTTAGTACTCTCTTTTATCTTATAGTAATTTATTAAAGCTGAATTTTTAAGGCTAAAACTACTAGCTAGCTGCTTTTTACTGCTAATGCTGTTATAGTGTTTCTACCTACTTAGCTACCTTAGCTACTCTAGCTAGGTCTAGCTAGTTATAATATAGACTACTATTTAGTATTTTTCTAAATATAGCGTTATATAGTTTCTTATAGCTTTTTTTAAGGCTTCAGCCTTTTGAGACAACCTTTTGATGTAACCACACATTTTGTAGACACCTTTTTAGTAAAAAAAGACTTATTGCTAACAACAGTTATCTAGGCTTATGCCCCCTTGTTCGGCATTGCTAGCACGCAATTAGTGTGTCACATGTTTAAACAGAAACAAAGATGCACGATATCCCTCTAACTAACTCTCTTAACTAATAACTATTTATTGCTAACTATTTACCGCTGACCGCAACTTCTGTTGTTTTGTTGCCATCCTAGCAGTGTTGCGGTTGCGGCGTTTAGTACCTATTCTTAGATATAAATAAACGACAACAGCATTACTATCTATACACAGCTCTTTTATTCTTAGAGGTAACTTACAAAATCCTCCTGCTTATTAGTTAGTTCTAGCTACTTAATAGCTGTTTTAACACGCTTTTACTCCTTATAAAGCTACTTCTAAGTCTTTTTACTAAAGTTGCATTTGCGTAGGAGAAGATTACTAAAGTAATATACTTTTACTACACTTAGACTATTAATATGCGCAGTGTATATAGTGTACTAGCTAAACTAGCCTTTTACAGTTCTTATTGTAACTTTAACATCTATAACACTAGACGTATTAAAGATGTCTTAACTATAGTTATATTCTAACTTCTGCACTAACTTAACTACTATAAGAACTATTTCTACTAGATTTGTAATCTACTACTATAGCTTCTAGTATAGTAACTTAGTAAGGTCTAACTTTACTTAATGTAAGCTATTAGTCTTTGTGTTAAAAAAGAAAAGAATAGTCTAAGCATTATATTATTTGTATGCAAGTTGTTTGTATGCAGTACTGTGTAGTGTAGGAAATCCTAAAGGTAATAAGCAGTAGGCAGGGAGCTTTTATAAAGAAGTATTATAGGCTCTTGCTGTAGTAACGTATGTGTCCTTACTATCTTCCTCTATCTCTATTACAATCTTGTTGCTAGCTATAGGCTGGCAATTGCCGTTGAACACGTTTTAATTGGTGTTGTTTTTTAGTACCTTTAGCAAATTTTTTTAACCCTAATTTTTGCTTAGTAGTTTAAGCTTTTCTGCTCTAAGCGCTTAGCGCGTAGACCTATCCACCTACTATTTTTTGACTTTTGCGACTAATTAGTAGAGGGTAGCTGCTTTTCACTTTTTTTAGAAACCCCATTTTAACTACAACAACAACCACCATCTTTGACACCTTAAAAAGAAATAGCCTTTTTTAAATAATTTAAATCTCCTGCTTAAAGCATTAACTACTTTAGTAAGTGTTCTAGCACAGTATATCATTTTAAAGTTAAACTAAGCTAATATCTTAGCATTTTAGACTTGTTATTAGTTAAGTTTTTATTATTATTATTAACTTTGCTAAGTTCTAGTAATTAGTAAAAACCTTAATCTAGTGTAGTAGTTTTAATAAATAGACTTCCTACTAATTAAAGAAATTAACTACTCTGAGTACCTTCTTATTATAAATATTGTAGTTAAGTTCTGCTCTAGAGAACTTCCTTAAATAGTAGAATACTAGTTTTTATTTCTTATATAGGTACAACCATAACAATACAGCTCTAAGTATATAATTTAACGCGTTAGTTTTAACTTACATTTTTTATTTTAAGTTGTACATCTCTAGTACAGGTACTTTAAAAAATATCTATTTAATTTTATTAACTACTTTACATTATTTCTTATTTTAAGTAAGTTTTATTTCTTTTTCATGATATCTAAAAGAGGTAGAGTAATATTTAAATATTTCTTAATAAACTTCTAATAGTAGTTAGCAAATCGTAAAAGAGATTGCACGTCTTAAACTGTTTTAGGTGTTAACTATTTCTTTATAGCTGCAATCTTCTTTAGATATATCTTTACTTTTATTATAAATATTATAAAGCTTAAAGATTTTATCTTCTTAATATAGAATGTGCACTTCCTTAGCTACAAGTATAGCTTATAATTCTTAAGCTTCTTAAGTACTTTTTTAACAGGCTTAACATATTTTTTAAGCGTTCTATTAAAGTACACTAGTATATTATTTAGGTACGCTGTAATAAAGATTCTAAAGTATTTATAAAATACATTATTAATAACTAATTAAAAAGTTGCTAGCGCGTTTTTTAATCTAAAAAGCATAACTGTGTATTTAAATAGTCTATATTTTTTTTAAACGCTATTATTTATTTATAACTCTGTTTAATTCTAATTTAGTAAAATCTCTTTTAAACATTAGATTTTGTAAACTACTTAGCTTCTTAAAGTTAATTTATAAGCTCTATTATTAGTAGTGAGAAATTTTAGTTTTTTTACGTTACGCTATTTAACTTTTCAAAGTTAATATATAGTTAGTACTTCTTATTAGGCTTTTTTATAAATAAGATAACTAAGGCTATTAAGCTTAATCTTAGTTAGATAAATCTTTTTTTTAAATTCATCTAAGTATAATCTCTTAGCTTAGCGTTATGCTTAGGCAATATTAAGTATATTAGTTCTAAGCTTAGGTTAGCTTTATTATCTAAAATAATCTTATAATTCTAATTCTAATAGTTTACTAGCTTTGTAGCCTTGTTCTCTTTAAAGAGTTCTCTAAACTTATTAGTATAATACTCTTTTAATATTTATATAAGTAAAAGTTTTATTTTATAGTTACAACTTACTTTATTTGAATAACTTTAATTTTCCTAAAGTCCTTTATATAGATTTTTTAAATTTTATATAGTAAGATTTTACAAAATCTTTTATTTTAAGTTAAGCTCTAATTTGTTACGCGTATCTTTTTACGTACTCTAGTAAATTAATGCATAAGTTCTCTTCTAAGTATTTTTTTTTTATTAATTAATAGTAGGGTTTTTCACATCTAACTAATTATAACTAATTAACATGTCTAGTTCTTCTAGATCTATTATATTAATATTTATCTAGTACATTATACCTGCTATTTATAGGTTTATTAATATAGTCTCTTACTATATTATGCTGTTTTTATATCTTATAGTTTTTTTGTTAGCTAGTACTATTGAAATTAGTTCCTTCTTAACTTAGTATAGTATGTTTTATTTCTCTACTACTTGTAGGAAAATTATTATTTATACAGCTCTACTATCTATAAGTGCTTATATATTTTAACTATGTATAGATGTAGTTATAATTAACTACGCTACTTAACTATTAGTATTTTATACCTTCTTTAGAGTTGTTTTAGGTATACCCTTACTAGTATAACTTTATTTTTTGTTGTATCCTAGTTTTTGGCTTACATACTTTTTTTTTCCTTAGAAAGTAGCCTGCACTATACTTAGTGCTATAGTATTTTAAGCAACTATTATTATAATGGAAGCTCTAATAGAAGTTTTAGTAACGTATCTCTTGCCTCTAGGCTTGTTTTTTTAGCTCTAGCTTTTTTACTTTATATATTAAGTAGTTTACTACCTTACAAATATTTAACAATAAAGTAATATAGTAGTAGCTGTTTACTTTTTATGCTTTCTTAAGTTACTATTAATAGTATTTGTATTTATCTTTGCATTACGTTTATAGAAGTTAGTAGTAGATATTTACTTTCTTAAGTTTATATAAGTAACACTTATCTACTAGGCACTTATCTGCCTATAAGTTTAAGTAGTAGCACTAGTTTTAGTCTACCTTACACTTTTTTTTATTTTTTTATAAAACTTATAATTAAGCTTATAGTTATACTAATACAACTCTTGGTACTCTTTAGTACTTTCTACTTCTTTATCTTTTTAGTTCTTAACTTTAGCTACTAGATTTTTAAAGTAGAGTTGTTAGTATATTGCTTAATACTTAACCTCTTTAGCGTTTTTGCTAGTAATTATAATTCTTTTTAAAATTATATATTTGTTAGCTTAGTGCGTTGTTATTTTATATACTTAATATTAGTTATTAGCTAATTACTTTAGTATAACTTTGTCTTTAACTTTTTAATTTATTAGCTTAAGTTTACTTAAAGTAAGAACTTTATTATTTAGTTTTTATTATAGCATAATTTTGTAGCTATTAATTAAGCATGCCTTTTTATAAAAGTCTAAGTTACTTAAGTTGTTATTTAGTTTTGTCTAAACTAAGTATAGCATTTTTTGTTTAATTATCCTAATCTTAACAGCTGCTTATTCAACTTATTTTTTTTTATAATTTTAGGCAAAGTATTTAACTTTGCTATTTTAGAGACATGATTTATTGTTATAACACTTCTAGTGTTCTTCCTTAAAGAGGCCATCTTATCTTTTTTCTTAAGTATTTCTGTTTTTAGCCTTTTTTACACTTTGCTAGTTATAATAGTATTGCTATTTCTATTATACCTGCTGTATTACATTTTTATATTAGCTAAGCTAGTTTAGAAGTATTTTTTCTAATTATATTATTTTTAAAGCTTATTATTAATACGCGTAGTAAGCTGAACTAGCACATATAGTATGTTAGGCTTATTATAGTATATAAAGCTATTTTTAATATTTTCTTTTAAGCCTGCTTTAAATACTATTTAAAGTGCCTTATTATTTTAATCAATTTTTGCTTATAGTTACTTAAATTCTGCTGTATATGCTAATACTAACGTAGTCTATCTTAAGCAAGTATTATTCTTTTTAGCCTAGTTCTTAGGTTTAGTTTCTTAAAAATATATTCTATTTTTTATTTAAACTCTATTTAGCTTGCAAACAAAGCTTATATCTTTATTATAATTTTTTTTATATTATATATTCAGCAAGTAGTTATTTATATAGAGTTACTTTTAGTTAGAGACATTATTTTTTATATATTTACTTGTCATAAGAATTTTTTCTTCATTAATAAAAACTTTGTTATACTTATAGTATAAATTAGTGTAAGTAAGAAATATTTATAGTTTTTTTTACTTCTTTTTATACTTCTTAGGTAGTGCTATTTTAAGTTTTCTTATAGTAATAAGTTACTTATTTAAGGTAGCTATTAGCTAACTTAAAAGCTGATTAATTATGTTTATTATTAAAGCTACTTGCTATACTTAGACATAGGCTTGTTGCCTAAAATTCCTAATCTCTTAGGCACTAGAGCTATTTTAGTATTAGAGTTAGATGCGTTAAGCATCTTGTTATTTTTTAATATTAGTTAAATTAGCATAAAAGGTCTTAGACCTTAAGTTATATTATTTTAAGCAATTTCTCAAGATACTATTATAAATTTTAATTAGGTAACTTATTAGTTAAATTGTCTACTAAAATTCTTGGTAGTTAAAGTGTTATATAGAGTTAGTCTATACTTATCTAGACTTAGTTTATATTACGGCAAGGCTAATATATGTAGTAGTCTGTATAGTATTGTAAATTTAATTTTAAGTAGAAAAAAGTTATTAATATAAACTAAAAGGTAAGCAATACTAATTCTATATAAAAAACAAAATAACTAGTTAACAATTTATATAAAAGATAAACTATTTAACTTAACTATAATAAGTATAATAATAAGATTTAACATATTCTTATACCTATTGCCTTTGTCCTACTATCCTGTACATCCCTTCTAAGAGGGAGGTATGTAATAGCGCTGCTATCCCTTTATGCATGGCTATCCTAGATAGCTAGCCTTAGCGGGATAGCAATCACGTGATCGGCGCCCCGCGCGGATTATTGCCTTTTGACGTAGAGGCTGGTTGTCCTTTAACCGTCGTTTGTACGTTAAGGAGAGAATCTTTTCTATTACTTGTAACATAATCTTAAGAAGTTAAACGCTAATTTCTTTAAGTCTGCTTATTTTAGTGTCTAAAAGGGTAACTTCTATTTCTTTAAAGTTTAATATGCATGTTGCAGCATTTTTAGTAGTTCTAAAATATATATTGTTTTAAAGTTAACTTTCTAAGTTTTAGCTGTAAAACTTTGTAGGACGCAGAAGAAGTATAACTTATAATCTCTTTCCTATTACTTATATTATGCATAGCTAGCCTTTAAGAAAATATATAGTAGTTTTAGATATAAAAAGCTAATTAATAAAGTAAAATTAGTTTACTTACTTAAAACTGTAACTTTAAAATCCTTATTAAGTGCGCTTAGGTCTCCTAATATTACTTTATTGTGTATTATTTTTAATTTAGCTAACTTACGTTGTTTTAGCTGTTCCTTTTTCTATGCGCGCGATTGTGCCAATTCTTAGTCTAAAGTAGCCTCTTTTAAGCTATTCTAGCCTTCTCTAGGTGTATTTAAACTTTATAGCGCAATTAAAAATTAAGATGTGTTACTTTCTTTATCTTTGTCTATCTCCTAGTTAGTAAGTACCCGTTCTTGTTTCTTTTTAAAGATAAGTGCTAGTTCTAACAATTTTGTCTTTTAGGCTCTTAGGTTAGATAATCTCTCCTTGTTATTAGTAATAGTACAGGCGCGGCTGTCTACACAAGTAGATAAAGCACTTATTATAAAGTATAAGTGTTAGAAACAAAATACTAACTAATTAATAAATTGTACTCCGGCTAGAGGATATATATACACGTTGCGACACATCCCCTAGATTACTAGCAGTGCTAAGTAATCTACCTAAGAGCAACGAGCTCTTCTCTTGGCGCTATAATAGCGGGGGAAAGAGAATAAAGCACGACGGCCTAAAGTAAGGCACGATAGCCTACACGTATAGGGTGAACAGTCCTATACAACACGTGTCTGTGTAGTAATATATCCCCTAGGCTTATCTTTTTGCTGCTAATTTCTCGCTTGTGGTTACCTACCTAGGTAAGTGACTACATTAAAATTGCTTATTGCAGTTTTACTGTCACTGGGCTTATAACTGTCAGAAACAAAATACTGACCAATCAATAACTCGCGCTCTAGCTAGAGGATATATATACATGTTGCGATAATAAGCATATTTAAAAAAATTAATTTAAATTTAAAGCGTAATACTAAATAGAAATACAAGATGCTAAAAATAGAGAAAAATTAGTATATTGCCTATAAATAAGAGATGAATTAATACCGTCCTAACTACAATATCGTATCCCTACTTATACTAAGGTAATCTAGAGTTATATAACCTATTTAGACCTAACCTAGTCTTGTCTGACCTCAGCCATGCCAAACAGATCCGACCTAGCCTAGGAGGCCGTTAGGTCCTAACAGCTAGTTAATAAGTATAAAGTATAACCTACTTAGTAGATAAGGAAGGTTACTAAGATTACTAATGTTAAAGACTAGATTAAGAAGACTATACATTCAGACTTACTATTAACGGCCTTAATAAGTATAATTACTTAGAACTTAATTAGCCTTTAAGCTTTAGTGAAAGATTTAAAGAAGTATCTTGTATCTATATATTAAAACACTTAGTATCTAATTAAAGCGTGATATAGATCCTACCTAAATAAGGCTTACTATAGATAAAGAGGCCCTAGGCGTTAGTTTACTAAGTAGCAGCCTTCTTATTAATAAGCAATAATCTACTTACTACCTAAGATTAATAGGTTGTTAGTAGTTACTAATTTCTTAAACGCCTTAGGCACAAATATTCAACTAGACTAGTTGCGTAAAAAGCGTAGTAAGTTAGCATAAGTAATAGCTTTTAGTAAAGCTTAATTAAATCTTAATAATCTAAAAAAGATATTAAGTACTTTGTTATAAAGTTAGTTAATTACTTTCTTAAAGAAAAACGACACGTAGTATTCTAAAATCAATTTCAATTAAGGACAGCTTAATAATTTACAAGCAGTAATAATCTAAAGTTAAATACAAGTAGCAGATGGTTACACCCTTACTCCTGTAAGCTAAATAAGCACTTCTAAACACTACTTATTTACTTCTAACACTAAACTAAAGTAACTAGATTATGCTTTACTAGCAAGATACTAATTCAACTATTAGACAATAATTAAAAAAAATATCCTTAATTAATATTTTAGCAAAAAAAAGGTAACACTGCGCACTAAAAAAAAAGCTATAACTAGCAGATTAGCTGCTAAGAATTCTAGTAAATCATAATATAACTTATTAGTATTAGCACTAGTTAACCTAATAGACTTTATTAGGAATTTTAGTTTAAAATATCTGTATAGCCTTATGCTTTGTCTCTTTATATAATTATAGATAGTAGAGCAGCAGTCGGCTTAGTGAATAGCAAGAATTGATTAGTACTAGGCACCTTTAGTCAATATATTAAAGACGAAACTATTAAGGTAGGAGGTTAATCTATTCTAGTTGCTAGAACAGAAAATAAGCCGCTTAAGAACGTCCTATATAGCAAGGCTAGCCTAAATATTGCTAATTTCTTGTTTACTAATATCAAGGTTGTACTAGGGTTTCTATGTTAATATTATCCTTGAAGCACAGCTTGAGCATGCAGCTATTTAGTATTTAAGATATTATTACACTATATATTTAAAAGTTATTTAGAAGAATGCTATTATTCTTAATGTAAATTATTACTTTAGTCTTTTACTTACTAAATATAAGCAACTTACTTCTTATACTACTTAATTAATACTTATAAATGCTGTAGCAGAACAAAGGAAACCTTAGTTGCGCACTAGTAATTAATATCTGTAGCATTAATGATTAGGCTATTGAGGACAATAAGCTATTAAAGCTTCAGTTTACTCAGCGTAAATTGTAGAGATTACTAGCAAAAACCTATTAAAACATAATAACTACGTAATAGCTTATACTTTCTAAGTAATCTTTTAACAAATAAGAAAGAAATTACTTTAACTTTAATATAGAATCTTAAAAGATCTATTTAACCTCTTAACTAGTTAGCTGCTTAAGAAATAAGCACTAATTATTAAAGAAGACTACTCTAGCAAGCTATATAATTCTAACATCTGATTAAAGTTGTTTAATAGTATTTTATTAGTAATTAAAGGCTTCTTTACAAGATTAAAGAGAAAATGTTAGTAAAAGATTTAACAAAATTATTAAAATAACAACACCGCTATGCTGCCTTAGGAAGGGCAATTAAGATATAAGAGATAAGCAAAAAGAAAAGTAATATTAATTAAAACGCTACCGCTATATACCTATAAGCCTAACAGCTTAGCAGAGAGAGCTAGCTAAGAGCTAATTACAAAGGCTATTAAGATGCGTATAACTATTAACCTACTAACTAAGCTTTAGCTAGTAATTGTAATTGCGGCAGCTAACTAATATAAATTAAACTCTACTAAGATCTATAGCTACTAATCTCCTAAATAGGTGCACGAAGAATAGTTAAGAAAATATTTCTAATACTATTAGCTACTTAAAATTAGATACTAAACTAATAATCTACGCCTAAACTAGAGCAGAATTAATGCTTATAACTGCTAAGCCTGCTATTTGTATAAGATAAAGGCAGCTAGACGTAACTATTAAGTATTCAAGGTTAATTCTTGCAGCTACGTTAGTTATTTAGTTAGTTAATAAGCCTCTAAAATATACTATATATAGGTACTAACTCTTGATTAGGTAATTACTACTTAAAATATAATTTTGAATAAATGTACGTTCTACAGGAAAAACTATAAAAGAGAGCCTGTAAGAAATTAGGTAATTAAATTTAAAAAAATTCTTTATAAAGTCGAGCTAGTGAATTCTAAAGGGAACTAAGAAGTTCTACTTATTTGAGAAAATGCAGATTGGAATACGTATCTAACGACTAAAAGTTCTAAAAATAATCTATTTACTATCTTAAGCAGTAAAGAAGGCTTGCCTACTAAAAATAAAAGTAAATTAGAAGACACTAAGTAAATAGAGCACAAAGCCAGTACCCTATTAGGAATTTGCTTAAATTAGTAGTAGAATACTAGTTTTAATACTTCAAAACTAACTTCTAAACTAGAAACTATAGGGAGTAACAATAGAATTAATTGTAGGGTATTTAATAGTTAAACAGCAGTGCGCTCGCCTAGAGAAACTAACTTATTAATACTTAGTGGTAGTGAGCCTCTTTTAAGTAAGCTTAATAATTTACTACTAAATTAATAGTTTGTACCTATAAACTTTAACACGTTAGCTAATTAAGAAGGGACCTTCATTTAAGATAAGTAAGTTGTAGAGAGTAGATTATCTTGTGTAGTAAGATCCTAGGCTTTAAACAGCAAATAAAGGTAGTAATCATAAGCTAAACTTCTACTCATAAGACGTAGTGCTTAATTTACTAGTAAAAGACTATATTAGCTTAGAAATTGTTATTTTTTACTATATAAGGTAAATAGCGGGCGTAAGCATAAAAATAGAACTTAAAACTTTTCTAATTAACTAGAGAGTAGAAGCATAAGTAATGTTAAAGCATTGATTACAGATTGTAACAATCTATTATAAAGCAATTTTTATAATACTTACATACTAGGTTTATTAGCAACTTACAACAACTAAGTAAGCTATAAGACTTTCAATAACGTACTTATAGTAGCTTTGGTTGCGAAGTATATACTAAATATAGTAATTACTTAACTATATAGCAACAATCTACCTCAACTGCTAGGATTTTAAAAGAAATTACTTAAGTATTTTATAGATGCTTTATTAAAAACACTTGTAAGAAAAAGATTAATTAGTTAAGTTAAAATAAAACTTAGACTAAGATGTAAAAGAAAGAAGTATATATTTGTCTAGTAATTATGAAGTAGGTCTAGACCTAGAAGTTTAATTAGGACAGCTTTTTTCTTAAATATAAAGCGTGGATTACTATAAGAAGTAATTTTGTAAAAAGAACTTAATTAACTTAATGTATGCTGCAACATTAGCAGCTAAGTTTTTTAAGTAGTAATAGCAATTACTGCTAAGAATAATCTATAGATTAAACAATATCATGTTATAAAAACAAATTTTATACATTAATTATAGTAAACAAATTAGAGATTTACAAAATGCTAAATAGCTTTAAGAAGCCTGCAAAGTGTATACAGTCTAACTACGCATTATATAAATTGCAAGACTTGTTACTGTTGTATTATAAAGAGTTCTTAGAATTACTGCAAAAGATTAAAGTAATTACCTTACTATAAGAGCTCTGCCGATTCTTTAATTAAAAAGGATGAATTCTAGTATTATTCTAAATAAAGAATATACTACTACTCGTTGTAAAGAATTACAAAAGCAATAAATCTCTAATTAAATATTATAAATAAATATAAAACATAGAAATAAGAATTAGCTAAAAGGTTTCCAAGTATTAAAGTATTTATAAATTACAAAAAACAAAATATACGCTTGTAGATATTACATATATTAACAAGATCGTGAAAAAGTCTAAGCTAAAAGAATAGTAGCTTTTCCAAGACGTATCTGCTATTAAAAGAGCTCATTATGTATACTAGCAAATTAATCAAGAAAAAGATTACAGCCTACTAAAAGAAAGTTAAATTAGTGCTGTATATAGCTATTATGCTATAACTAAATATTACATACTTAATTTTAAAGCTTTTACACTTCTTTATAAACTCTAGTATAGCTTCGGCCTTTTAAGACAACCTTTTAATGTGACCACACATTTTATAAACACCTTTTTTGTATAAAAATGTCTATTGCTAACAATAGGTATCCAGGCTTACACCCCCTTACTCAGCATTACTAGCACGCAATTATTATGTCGCTCTAGCATGTTTAAATAGAAATAAAGAAAAGCAAAACAAAGACGCAAATCGTCTTTTAACTTAACGCGCCCTATTCTACTCCTATCCTACCTATACTGCCTATGCTGCCTACTTATATTAAGGCTTTACTTCTAGGTACTAATAGACAAATTCAAATAGCAGCATTATTATTACTTTACTTTCTAACCTATACATGTAAAAATAAAAAGCCTACTTCTTCTTTTTTACTTTCCTCTTCTCTCTTGCTATTTTAACATTATATAACAGCTAGCCTAACTATTTAATAGTTCTTTTACTTAGCCTATGCATAATTAATAAAGAAAACAAGATATTTAAGTAGAGCATTTTAAATACTTTGCTAGTATAAGCAAATACTTTGTGATTTTAGAATTTCTTTTCTAACTAGCTAAGTTAAGGCTTAATATCTTTTATATATATAAAGATATTGCAGATTTCAAAGTTATGTATAAATAATATAATTAAAAAGTTTTAAAAAGGCAAAGTTTATAAGTACTTATTAAACTTAAGTATCAGTATTATTAGCTCAAGCTAGACTAGTTTAGAACTTAGGCGTACAATAGGAAAGCTTTATATTTTTAAACATAAGTTAATACTAAGGAGATAATTATTGCAGAGGTTGTATGCTATATTATAGTATAGTATATTATATGCAAGTTCTTAATATAGGGTGCTGTTTAAAAAGTAAAGAGTAGTAAAAAAGAAGTAGCAGCTTTATAAAGTATTGTAGACTCCTGCTGCAGTACGTACGTGTCATTTCCCTCCTCTATTACATTCAATTGCAATCCTATTACAATCCTACTATAATTCTGTTATTAGCTATAGGCTAGCAATCGCCGTTAGACACGTTTTAACTAGTATTGTTTTTTAGTACTTTAGCAAGTTTTTTAAATCTAATTATTGCTTAGTAGTCTAAGCTATCCTCCTAGAACTTATCTACTAACAGTTTAAATCTTATTAACTATACATAATTTTTTTTTGGACTTTTGCAATTAATTAGTAGAGAGTAGCTACTTTTTACTTTTTTAGAACCCTATTTTAACTACAACAACAACTACCACTTTTAACACCTTCAAAAATAATTTACTAGTATAGGCTCTTTAAGCAATAATTACGCTTTTAACAATAACTCATTTAGCGACGCTTACGCTTGTTGCTATTAGGGGCAGACTATACTAGAAAGAATAGTAGCTAATTAGTAAGAGAATAATAAGGCAATACTGCTTACTTTGTTAGTTGTAGTAGTATAGTAAGAATTAAAAAAGCTTAGCAATTAATATTTAGTAAGGCTAAGGACAAAGGTTTTAGAAGGGCAGCAGACACGATTACTATTGTAGTAACTGCTTACTAACTAATTACGCAATATTTAAAGTTTATCTAATATTGTAACATTACTAAAGGCTGCTAGCTTAATAAAAAAAACAAGCAGTATTACTACAACAATAGATAATTAAGAGAAAGAGCTATAAATATAGAAAGTGTCTTTAATTAAAAGTCTCTATTGGCTCTAATTACCTAGTTGCTTATAGCTTAGATTAATAATATCTTACTGACCTAGGGGGTGTGTTAGAGTATTAACATACTAATCACTCTAGATATTAGGTAATCCTAGTAAGCTAAACACGTGACGACTACGCTAGCGCTTATATGTACAGGCTAGATCATCTTAAGCCTCTTTAGTAGTTATTAGACATTTTGTTGTAGCACTCAGTTAATTAATATACTTATTTCACTCTACCTAATTAAGCAATTGCTTCTTCTTAGCTCCTACAAAAGTTATATAGCCAAAAGCTTAGTTAGCTTAAAGTAAATCAGAGCTTTTAAAAACTAAAGCATAAGAGTAGTTATTTGCTTATAAATATTTTGCTATTTTGTATTTTTAAGATTATATAAAAGAGCAAGCTTAGAGGAACCCTACTATTTCACAGGGTTTAGCTACACTTCTCTAAGCTTAGTCCGTACTAAGGCGAGGTAGACTAAAGCGGTAGTCTGTAAGGTATTATAGAATGTTTAGGTAGAAAAGAGTTAATAACATTAACTCTAGGTAAGCAATACTAATTCTATAAACAATAGAATAACTAGTTAATAATCTATATAAAAGATAAACTAGTTAAGTTAACTATAACAAGTGAAATAATAAGATCTAACACAGTTTTATACCTATCGCCTTTGTTCTGCTATCCTACACATCTCTTCTAAGAGAAATATTTATAATAGCGTTGCTATCTCTTTATGCACGGCTATCCTAAATAGCTAGTATTAGTAGAATAAAAATCACGTAATTAGCGCTCTGCGCACATTATTGCCTTCTAGAGTAGTAGCTAGTTAACCTTTAACCTTATTTTATAGGTTAAATACAGAATCTTTCCTTTTATTTATAACATTATCCTCCCTCTTAAGCGTATTATTTTAATACTCTAAAATATTGTTTTTTTATACCGCGTGTTAAATTGCTAGCTATATATTAAGTCTTAGTATACCTATTTTATAATATACTTATTTCTCGCTATACCTTCCTAACTATGCTTAAAATTCTATCTCTTTACTATTTATGCCTATAAATTTCTCTTTCCAAATGTTACGCTTGCGCTAACTATATAAAAGTGTTAATTCTTAAATCTTTTTATTATTATAGGCAGTATAAAGTAAAAATATTTTCTTAATTCAAAAGCATTATAACTAGCTATTACGCTAATAATATCTTTGTTAAAGTAAAGTGTGGTTTATTTTTTTTTTTTGAGAAAAGAAAAAAGAAAATTAGTATAAAATGTATAAGAAGAATCTTAAAGTTTAGGCATTTAAAGGCTTAGCTAGCTTAAAGCAAGCTAGAGCTCTAAAAAACTAAGTCACAAGAGCAATTATTTTCTAATTAAAATTTATTACTTTAAATCTTTAAAATTATGTAAAGAAGTAAGCTAAGGGAGACTTTGCTCTTAGTATAGACTATTAAATATCAAAATTATTACTTCTTAGACTGTTAACCAACTTAAGCTAGTTATAGGCTAACACTCGTTTTAATCTTTTTTTAATAACTTTTTTTTTTAAAGATTTAGTTCTCTTTTCTTTAAGTGTCTTTAATAACACTTAAGTACTTATTACTTACAGTTTGTTTCATTTTCTTTTAGGTTTTGAGTGTTTTAGCTCTTCACTTATTCTTGCTACTTAACTAACATTCTTACTAACAACTAATTTTTTATAACTTTTTAATTTTTTTAACTTTATATTTATTGACTTTAAGCTCTATATTAGTAGCTAACTTAGCATCTAGAGGTGCTCTTTCTAAGAGTTTTTTGTAAAAAACAAAGTAAACGCGCATGCCTAGTAGTAACTAAAGTTTATAGTTTACTATACCTATTTCCTTTATAAAATTTAATATTCTTGCTTAAAAGTTATCTAGTTTCTAACTTAGTTATTTGGTTTTTAAGTCTTATTATAACAAGAAAACTTTATTCTCATTCTTAACAGTTAGTCCTTTATTTCTATCCTTATTAGCTACTTCAGTTATATTAAAGTTCCTATAGGCTATATTTTTAGTTAATATTTTATATAGCTCTTGCAATAAGCAGGCTTTACTATCTATACCTACTACAATACTCTTAACATTCTGTAAATTTTAATAAGCAGCTAGCTTTTATTTATAGTTTGTATAGTATAGTAAGTATTTTTAAGTTCTTAACCTTACGCTATTGTAAGCTAATTAAAATATTAGCAAGAGTTAAACGTAGTTATCTTATAGCTTATTAGCGTACATTTTTAGATACTACTGTATTATAGTGTCTAGTTTGTCTATCTTATATAGCTATCTATTTTAGATTAAAAGCTAGTTAATAGCTTTTTGTTTACACCTAACTTTGCTAGAACTATATATTAATACTTAAATATAAATTATTTGTTACAATTAGTAGTACATCTTTTAGATATCTTATAATCTGATACTAGTGCTTTAGTAACTTTATATACGTAGCTTGCTACTATTAAAGCCTTTTTTATAGTTATAAACCTTACTACCTTAATTAATTAATTTATAATTACTAGCATAATGTTGCAAAGTTAAGCTAATTCTAGTTCTAATAATTATAGAAGCTTTACTATACAGTCTATTACTACGCTACTTTATATTTTTGTTAGTTGCTATAAAAGCTATAACAGGCTATAAGCTTATGTCTTCTAAGCTTGTTTTATTAATATGCTAAATAGTTGCCTATTACATCCTGCGCTTTGACTTACAAGTATAGTATTACAAACACTTTAGCTAGTTGCCTAACTATTTCTTTAATTACTATATTTTTATATTCTAAGAACTTATATAGTTTCTTTCTTAAAACCTAATTTTATATATAACAGTATTTATATGTAATTCCTTTAAACTATATCTTACTACTCTCTCTTATTTTAAAGTAGTTTATTAAAGTTGTCTTTTTTAAGCTTAAACTTTTAATTGGTAGCTTTTTGCTAGTATTATTGTTATAGTATTTCTACCTGTTTAGCTACCTTAACTACTTTTGCTAGTTCTAGCTAGTTATAACAGAAACTATTTTCTAGTATTTTTTTTAAATATAGTATTATAAAGTTCTTTGTAACTCTTTTTACGTAGATTAAACCTTCCACTTAGAACATCTGCTACTGTATTAAGTATTTTAGCGCAGTGTGTTATTTTAAAGTTAAACTAAGCTAATATCTTAGCCTATTAAACTTGTTATGAGTTAAGAATTTTTATTATTCTAAACTCTATAAGGTTCTAATAATTTATAAAGACCTTAATTTAAAAAGGTAGTCTTAATAAATAAACTCTTTACCATTTCAAAATATTAACTACTTCTAGTAGCTTCTTATTATAAACGTTATAGATAACTTCTGTTATAAAAGACTTTTTTAAATAGTAGAACACCAATCTCTATTTTTTATCTATATACTACTATAATAATAAAGCTCTAAGCGTATGGTTTAAAGCGTTAGTCTTAATTTACGTGTTTTTACTTTAAGTTACACATATTTAGTACAAGTGCTTTAAAGAATATAAGTTTAATTTAGTTAAATGATTTTTATTATTTCTTTTTCTAGCTAAATTTTGTTTCTTTTTTTATAATTTCGAGAGAGGGTGTAGTAATTTTGAAGTAATTTTTGACAAACTTCTAATAGTAGTAAGCAAATTTTAAAAAAAACTACAAGTCTTTAACTAATTCAAATGTTAGCTTTTCTACATAGCTATAATCTTCTTTAATTTTATTTTAACTGTTTCTAAACATATTATAAAGCCTGAAATATTTTCTTCTTAATATAGAAATTGCACATCCCTAGCTATAAGTATAGCTTATAATTCTTAAGCTTTCTAAGTACTTTCTTAATATACTCTACATGTTCTTTAAGCGTTCTACTAGAGTACACTAGTATATTATCTAAGTTTGCTGTAAAAAGATTCTAAAGTACTTATAGAGTGCGTTGTTAATAACTAAATAAAGAGTTGCTAGTGCATTCGTTAATCTAAAAAGTATGACTATGTATTCAAATAGTCTATACTTTGTCTTCAACGCTATTATCTACTTATTACCTTCTTTAAATTTTATTTAGTAAAATTATTTCTACATATTAAATTTTATAAGCTACTTCAATCTCTAAAGTTAATTCATGAGCCTTATTATTAGTAGTAATAAATATTAGTTCTTTTACGTTACGCTGTATAATCTCTTAAAGTTGATATATAGTTACCACTTCTTATTAAGCTTTCTTATAAATAATATAAGTAAGGCTATTGGGCCTAGTTTTAGTTAAATAAATCTATTTTTTTTATTTCTTCTAAATATAGTCTAATAGCTTAGCATTATGCTTAGGTAATGTTAGGTATATTATTCCTAAGCTTAGCTTAGCTTTATTATCTAAAATAATCTCGTAAGTTTAGTTTTAATAGTCTGCTAGCTAAATAGACTTGTTTTTTTTAAGAGTTCTATAAACTTATTAGTATAATACTCTCTAAGTGTTCTTAGTAATACAAATTCTTTTTTTATAGTTACAAATTATATTATCTAAATAACTTTTATTTTCTAAGAGTTCTTTATATAAGTTATTTTAATTATATATAGTAAGATCTTATTATATCTCTTGTTCTAAGTTAGGCTTTGATTTATTAGACATATCTCTTTACATACTCTAGTAACTTTATATACAAATTCTTTTAAGTATTGTGGAGAACAAGGAGCTGGAAACAGTGGTTTAGAAGAACTAGATGGTTGATTCTGTCTTTCTATCTGCGTCTAAGACGCTCTCTATATACAAAAGAAATATTGTAGTCTGTAAAGAGTAGTGTAGAGCTTAGAAGGATTCCTCTAAGCCTGGCAAGTACTTTGTAGAGTTTGGATGCTTTTTTCTAAACTTGGCGTGAAGTCTCTAAGCCTCGGCGTGAAGGCTTTAAGGCTTGGCGCTTGGCGCTGCGCGCGCCGCGCAGGCCTTGACGCTTGTGCCTAGAGGCTCGTGGCTAATGTATGCGACAAGTATTATTTTATTTTCCTAGTTTATAGCAGGGATATAAGCATTTAGTCTATTATAACCTATTAACATGTCTAGTCCTCCTAGATATATAATGTTATTATATATCTAGCACTCTATAACTGCTAGTTATAGCTTTATTAATTTAGTCTCTAACTATATTATGCTGTCTCTATATTTTATAAGTTTTTTATTAGCTAGTATTATTAAGATTAGTTCTTTTTTAACCTCATAGAGTAGGGTGTGTTTCTTTACTACTTATAAGAAGATAATTGTTTTTACTGCCTTACTATTTATAAGCGCCTGCATATTTTAACTATATAGAAATACAGTTATAAATTACTATTTTACTTAACTATTAGTATTTTATACTCTTCTAAAAGTTGTTTTATGTACACCTTTAGTAGTGAAACTTGATTTTTAGCAGCATTCTAGCTTTTTACCTGCTTACTTGTCTTAAGGCTTATGTCTTTAGCTCTAGCTTTTTTGCTTTATAAATTAGGCAGTCTACTACTTTAGAAATATTTAATTATAAGGTAGTATAGTAGTAGTTATTTACCTATTTTACATTTTTAAATACTACTAATAGAGGTTATTTCTATCCTTGCATTACATTTATAGAAGTTAGTAGTAAATTTCTACTTTCTTAAGTATATAGAAGTAACACTTATCTACTAGGCACTTTTCTGCCTATAAGTTTAGATAGTAGCACTCATCTTAGTCCGCCCTATAATTTTTTTAATTTTTTTTATAGAACTTGCAATTAAGCTTACAATCATATTAATATAACTCTTTATATTCTTTAGTTCCTTTTACTTTTTAAGTTTCTTAGTTCTTAACCTTAGTGTTGCAAGTAACAGAAAGGATTCTCTCCTTAACGTGGAAGGTAGGTTAAGGGTCAACCACACACACGCTAGAAGGCAATAATCTGCGCAGGGCGCAGGGATTACGTAATTAGCATCCCGCTAAGACAGGACCTCTAGGAGGCCGCTGCTTAAAGAGAGGCTAACGCCCTCTCTAACCTCCCTCTTAGATAGGAGGTACGGGAGGACACAGAACAAAGGTAATAGGTATAAAAATATATTAGATCTTAATATTACACTTGTTATAGTTAACTTAAATAGTTTATCTCTTACACAAATTATTAACTAGTTATTTTATTTTTTATAAAATTAGTATTATTTACTTTTAGTTAACATTAATAACTTTTTTTTACTTAGATTATTTCTATAATACTTTACAGACTACTACATATATTAGCCTTGCCCTAATATAGACTAAATCTAGATAAGTGTAGACTAACTCTATGTAACACTTTAACTACCTTAAAATTTTAGTAGATAATTTAACTAATAGGTTGCCTAATTAAAATTTATAATAGTATCTTAAGAAATTACTTAAAATAATATAGCTTAAAGTCTAGAACCTTTTGCACTAAATTAACTAATGTTAAAGAATAATAAAATACTTAATACATCTATCTCTAATACTAAGAACAACTCTAGTGCCTAGAAGATTAGAAATCTTAGATAACAAGCTTATATCTAAGCACAGCAAGTAGCTTCTATAATAAATATAATTAATTAGCTCTTAAGTTAGCTAATAGCTACCTTAAGTAAACAACTTGTTGCTACAAAGAAACTTAAGATAGCACTACTTAAGAAGTATAAAAAAGAATAAAAGAAACTGTAAACATTTTTTACTTATACTAATCTCTACTGCAAGTACAATGAGGTCTCTACTAATTAAGAATTTTTTTTTATAATATGCATATACATAGAGGATAAAGCTTTTAATTAGATGTAACTTTATGTAGATAACTACTTACTTAATGCAAAACATAGAGAGATTAAAGCTAAAATATAAGCTTTATTTACAAGTTAAATAGAGTTTAAATAAAAAATAAAACGCATCTTTAAAGAAGTAGACGCTAAGAACTAGGCTAAGAAGAAGATTACTTACCTAAGGCAAACTACGTTAGTATTAGCATATACAGCAGAATTTAAGTAGCTATAAGTATAGATTAATTAAGATAATAAAGCACTTTAAATAGTATTTAAAGCAGGCTTAAAAGAGAATGTTAAAAACAGCCTTATATACTACAATAAGCCTAAAACGCTGCACGCGCTAGTTAAGCTAGCTACGCACATTAACAATAGGCTCTAGAAAAAATATAATTAGAAAAAATACTTTTAACTTAGTCTAGCTAACACAAGAAGGCAACACAGCAGGTATAATAAGAATAGCAACGCTATTATAACTAGTAAGGTATATAAGAAGGATAAAGATAGAAATACTTAAAAAAAAAAAGCATAATAGCCTCTTAAAGAAAGAACGCTAAAAGTGTTATAATAATAAGGTATATTTTTAATATAGCAAAGTTAGACACTTTACCTAAGACTGCAAGAAAGAACTAGTTAAATAAGTAGCTATTAAGATTAGGATAATAAGATAAGAAACGCTATACCTAGCTTAAACAGAACTAGATAACAACTTAAGCAACTTAGACCTCTATAAGGAAGCACGCTTAATAGACAGCTACAAAACTATACTATAATAAAAACTAAACAATAAGGTTTTTACTTTAGGTAAACCTAGGCTAATAGATTAGAAGGTTAAGGACAAGGTTGTGCTAGAGTAATTAGCTAGCAACTAGTGTTAAGTATGCAGAATAACAACGTATTACGCTAACAAGTGTATAATTTAAGGAAGAATTATAATTTCTAGTAAGAACACTAAAGAGGTTAGATATTAAGCAATATACTAACAACCTTACTTTAATAATCTAGTAGCTAAGGTTAAGGACTAAGAAGCTAAAAAAGTAGAAAGTACTTAAGAATATAAAGAGTTATGTTAGTACAACTATAAGCTTAATTACAAGTTTTATAAAAAATATAAAAAACTAAGACTAGTGCTGCTACCTAAACTTATAGGCAGATAAATGCTTAGTAGACAAGTGTTACCTCTATAAACTTAAAAAAGTAGAAATTTACTACTAACTCTTATAGACCTAATGCAGGGATAAATGTAACTTCTATTAATAGTAACTTAAAAAAGGATAATAAGTAAACAACTACTACTATGCTACTTTATTATTAAATATCTATAAGGCAGCGGACTGCCTAATTTACAAAGGAAAGAAGCTAGAGCTAAGAAAATAAGCTCTAAGGTAAGAAATACTTTATTAAAACCTCTATTAAAGCTTTTATTATAATAATAGTTGCTTAATACACTATAGCACTAAGTACAGTGCAGGCTACTTTCCTAAGAAAAGGAAAAGTAAGTAGGTAAAAAACTAAAATGCCGCTAGAGACAGGGTAATACTAGTAAGGGCATACCTAAGACAACTTTAAAGAAAGTATAGAATACTAATAGTTAAGTAAAGCAGTTGCTTACAACTATATTTATATATAATTAAAACATGTAGGCGCTTATAGACAGTAGGGCTATATAAATAATAATCTCTCTACAAGTATTAGAGAAACACGATATACTATACTAAGTTAAGAAAGAACTAATCCTAATAGTACTAGCTAACGAAAAACCTATAAGATATAGAGACAGTATAATACAGTTAGAGACTAAATTAATAAAGCTATAAATAGCAGGCATAAAGTGCTAAATAAACATTAATAATATAGATCTAAGAAGATTAGATATATTAATTAGTTATAACTAGCTAAATGCCTATAACCCCGCTATTAACTAGCAAATAAAAATAATACTTAGAAGAGAACTTATGCATAAGGTTGCTAAAGTACGCAAAGAGATACGCCTAATAAATTAAAGCTTAACTTAAAATAAGAGATTTAGTAAGATCTTACTATATAAAATTAAAAAAATTTATGCAAAGAACTCTTAAAAAATAAGAGTTACTTAGATAAGGCAATTTATAACTACAAAGAAAGGACCCTAACTACTAAAAATACTAAAAGAGTATTATACTAACAAGTTTAGGGAACTTTTTAAGGAAAACAAAGCTATAGAGCTAGTAAACTATTAGAATTAGGATTACAAAATTATTCTAGATAATAAAGCTAAGCTAAGCCTAGAACTAATATACCTAATATTGCCTAAGCACGACGCTAAGCTAAAAGATTACATCTAAAAGAATTTAAAGAAAAGATTTATATAACTAGAATAAGGCTTAATAGCCTTACCTATTTTGTTTATAAAAAAGTCTAATAAGAAGTAGCAACTATGTGTTAACTTTAAAAGGTTAAACAGCGTAACGCAGAAGAAATTATATCCTTTACTACTAATAACAGAGCTTATAGATTAACTCTAAGGAGCTAAGTAGTTTACAAAACTTAACGTTTAGAAAGAATTTTACTAAATTAGAATTAAAGAAAGTTATAAGTAGATAACAGCATTTAAAACAAAGTATAGACTATTTAAATATATAGTTATGCCTTTTAGATTAATAAAAGCAATAGCAACCTTTTAATTAGTTATTAATAACGTACTCTACAAGTACCTTAAGATCTTTGTTACAGCCTACTTAGACAATATACTAGTATACTCTAAGAGAACGCTTAAAAAACATGTAGAGCATATTAAGAAAGTGCTTAGAAAGCTTAAGAATTACAAGCTATACCTATAGCTAAGGAAGTGCAAATTCTATGTTAAGGAGACAAAATTCCTAGGCTTTATAATATCTAAAGAGAGAGTAAAGATAAATCTAAAAAAGATTACAGCTATACAGGAATAGCTTACACCTAAAATAGTTAAAAACGTGCAATTCTTCTTAAGATTTGCTAACTACTATCAGAAGTTTATTAAAAATTACTTAAAGATTACTACACCTCTCTTAAAGATCACAAAGAAAGAAATAGGATTTACTTAGAATAAGAAATAATAGAAAGCGTTTACTAAAATTAAACAGATATTCTTTAAAGCACCTATACTAAAGATGTACAACTTAAAACAAGAGACGCAAGTTAAAACTAACGCGTTAAATTATATACTTAGAGCTGTACTATTACAGCGGTGCCTAGATAAGAAATAGAAACTAGTGTTCTACTATTTAAAGAAGTTCTCTTAAGCAGAACTTAATTACAACATTTATAATAAGGAGCTACTAGAAGTAGTTAATTTTTTTAAACAGTAGAAAGTCTATTTGTTAGAACTACTACACTAGATTAAGGTTTTTACTAATTATTAGAACTTAGCAGAGTTTATAACAACAAAGAACTTTAACTAATAATAAGTCTAATAGGCTAAGATGTTAGCTTAGTTTAGCTTTAAGATAACACACTGTGCTAGAACGCTTAATAGAGCGGCAAATGCTCTAAGTAGAAGATTTAACTTACGCAAGGAAAGTTATAAGAAACTACATAATACTATATTTAGAAAGATGCTAGACAGCAGTCTATATTATAACTAGCTAGAACTAGCTAGGGTAGCTAAGGTAGCTAAGCAGGTAGAAATACTACAACAGCAGTATTAGTAAAGAACAGCTAGCTAGTAGTTTAAGCCTAAGAAAGACAGCTCTAATAAACTACTACAAGACAAATAAGAGTACTAAGATATAGTTTAAGAAAATTAAATATATATACCTTTATATATAAGACTAAGTCTTATTAAAGAACTATACAAGTCTCTAAAATACAAACATGCAGCAATTAAAGAAATAGTTAAGCAACTAGCTAAAGTGTTTGTAATACTACGCTTATAAGTAAAAGTGCAAAATGTATTAGGCAACTGTTTAGTATATTACTAAAATAAGCTTAAAAGATATAAGCCTTACAGCCTGTTACAACTTTTATAGCTACTAACAAAACTATAGAATAGTATAATAATAGACTTTATAGTAAAGCTTTTAAAATTATTAAAATTAAGATTAGCTTAACTTTGCAATACTATCCTAGTAATTATAAATTAATTAACAAAGGTAGCGAAGTTTGTGCTTATAGAAAAAGCTATTACGGCAAAAGGCTGCGTGTATAAAGTTACAAGAGCACTAGTGTTAGAGCATAAGATACTTAAGAAGTTTATTACTAATTGTAATAAACTATTTACGTCTAAGTATTAGAACACATTTCTAGCAAAATTAGGTGTAAAAAAGAAGCTATTAACTAGCTTTTACTCTAAAATAGATAGCTAGATAGAAAGACCAAACTAAACACTAGAACAGTATCTAAGAATGTACGCTAATAAGCTATAAGACAACTAGGTTAAACTCTTACTAACAGCATAATTAGCCTATAATAGTATAAAGTTAGTAACTATAAAGCACTTGCTATACTATGCAAACTATAGATATAAGCCAGCTACTTATTAAGATCTAAAGAACATTAAGAGTATTGTAGTAGGCGTAGATAACAAAGCCTGCTTAATGTAAAAGCTACACAAAGAATTAAGCAAAAACATACCTTATAAGAACTTTATAATAGCTAAGGCAGCTAATAAACAAAGAATTAAAGAACTAACTTTTAAAAAAAAAAGATAAAGTTTTCCTGTTATAATAAAACTTAAAAACTAAGCAACTAAGCAGAAAACTAGATAACCTGTAAGTAGAACTATTTAAAATCTTAGAGGAAATAAGTAACATAAACTATAAACTCTAATTGCTACTAAGCATATGTGTTTGTTTTATTTTTTATAAAAAACTTTTAAAAAGAGCACCTTTAGATGCTAAGCTAGCTACTAATATAGAGCTTAAAGACAACAAGTATAAAGTTAAAGAAATTAAAGACTTATAGAAAATTAGTTGTTAGTAAAAAGATTTAGTTAAATAGCAAGGATAGCTAGATAGCTAGAATACTTAGAAACTAAAGGAAAATTTAATAATCTGCAAGTTACAGGTACTTAAGTACTATTAAAGATACCTAGAGAAGAAAAGACTAGGTCTTCAAGGGAAAGAAAGTAATTAAAAAAAGAATTAAAGGAAGTTACTACGCAAGCTATTGCGTAAGTACAGATCTTTCTAGAATGCAAGTAATAGGTATATATAGACTGTAGTTTAGCTTGTAGTTAGAAAAATAAGAAAGTCAAAAGAGAATGAAAAGAAAAAATTCTTAAGAGAATTACAATACTTAATTGAGCAGTTGTACAATACAATAATAAGACTTAATTACTCTCTTCCCCTAGTCTCTACTCCTCCTCAATCTCTAGGTTATTAGCCTAGGATAGGCTGCCTCTGAGTCTACTACAAACAAGTAGAAGGCAGAGACCTCTACCTCTAAGTTAATAGTAGAACAAGCAGCAATTAGGCCTAGAAATTAAATCTGCAACAGGTCATGAGCCCGGAGTATTTATAAAAGATCCTAAGCCTGGAGGTTAATTTGCAATACTACTTTCTTTTACTTTTCTTTAGAAATAAGAAAACTACACTCTACCTTTATAAAAATATAACTAGCACAACAACTAGTTGTAGTATTTATAAAATAATAAAGATTTTTCTTCTTATAGCACATATAATAAAACGTTATTTTTTTCTCCTGCTAATAGATGTAATTAGCCTAGGCCTAACGCTGTTAAGTTAAGTTAGTTAAATAAATACAACAAGACAACAAAACTTTAGGCATAGTTAGAAAAGCGTAGAAGAAAAAGAGCATATAATATAATAGGCGTACTAAAGCTTTATATACAGCTAGCAATTTAACACGCAGCGCAGAAAAACAATAATTTAAAGTATTAGAATAATACACTTAAGAGGGGGGATAATGTTACAAGTAACGGAAAGGATTCTCTCCTTAACGTAGAAGGTAGGTTAAGAGTTAACTATATATACGCTAGAAGGCAATAATCTACGCAGGGCACAGGAATTACGTAATTAGTATTTTACTAAGATAGAACCTCTAAAAGGCTGCTGCTTAAAAGGAGGCTAACGCCCTCCTTAACCTCCCTCTTAGATAGAAGGCACGGGAGAATACAGGACAAAGGCAATAGGTATAAGAATATGTTAAATTTTATTATTACACTTGTTGTAGTTAACTTAAATAGTTTATCTCTTACATAAATTATTAACTAGTTATTTTATTTTTTATAAAATTAGTATTGTTTACCTTTAGTTAATATTAAAAACTCTTTTCTACTTAAGTTATTCCTACAATACCTTATAGACTACTATTTATATTAGCCTCGCCCTAACACAGACTAAGTCTAGATAAGTGTAGACTAACTCTGTGTAATACTTAGCTACTAAAATATTAAATAAAAGTGTTTAGTATATTGCCTAATATCTAACCTTCTTAGCCTTTCTGCTTGTATTTATAACTTATACTTAAATTATATATTTATTAGCGTAGTGCATTGTTGTTTTGTATACTTAGTATTAACTATTAGCTAATTACTTTAGTACAACTGTATTTTAAATGTTTTAATTTATTAGTTTAAGTTTACTTAAAGTATAAACCTTGTTGTCTAGTTTAGGTTGTAGTATAGTTCTATAGCTCTTTACTAAGCGTGCCTTTTTACAGAAGTCTAGCGTATATAAGTTGTTATCTAGTTTAATTTTAACTAAGTACAGCGTCTCTTATCTAATTATACTAATTTTAACAGCTATTGATTTAATCTGTTCTTTCTTATAGTTTTTAATAAAGTATTTAACTTTACTATATTAAATGTAAACTTTATTATTATAACTTCTTTAGCATTCTTTCTTAAAAAGGCTATTATGCCTATTTTCTAAGGTGTTTTTATTTTTAGCCTTTTCTTATACCTTGCTAGTTATAATTGTAATACTTAATTTATTATGCCTGCTACGTAACTTTTTTATATTTGCTAGGTTAAGTTAAAAGTATTTTTTAATGTTTTACTTCTAGAGACTGTTATTAATGCGCGTAGCTAGCTTAATTAAAGCGCATAGTATATTAGGCTTATTATAGTATATAAAGCTGTTTTTTAAATTTCTTTTTAATCTTGCTTTGAATACAGTTTGAAGTGCCTTTTTATTTTAATTTATATATCCTTGTAATTGTTTAAATTCTGCTGTGTATGCTAATACTAATATAGTCTACTTTAGGCGAGTGATCTTTTTCTTAACCTAGTTTTTAGCGTTTACTTTTCTAAAGATGCGTTCTGTTTTCTATTTAAACTTTATCTAACTTTTAAATAAAGCTTATATCTTAGCCTTAATCTCTTTATATTCTGCGTTAAGTAAGTATTTATTTACATTAAGTTGTATTTAGTTTAAAGCTTTATTCTTTATACAGTGGGGTGACAAAAAAAGAGAAATTAAAAAAGTTATTGTTTTTAAAGCTTTATGTTCCTATAACTAGAAGAGCTATACCTAAAACAGTTATTGCTTTCAAAAGCTAAGAGCTTCCTCTTTGAGATACGCTGCTTAGTAAGCTGCTTAGTCAGCATGATTGCGCCTATAATCTCGCCTGAAATAAGATAGATAAAAAGCAAAAATAGATTTTGGCATATTTTTTGTGAACGTATAAAAAGAGCTGATAAAAAACTAAGTTTAATTAGCTTACGTAAGCATAATATAAGCAAACTTTAAAGTAATAAACCTTACTCTTCTATAGTTTGATTAAAGGAATAAAAAATAGGAGTTGTTTACGTAAGCACTAAATATAAGTTTACTATTAAGGACTGTTATAGTGCTAAAATACTAGGCTTTTATCTATAATAATTAAAGAAACTTTTAAGACAGTTGAATTTTTTTTTTAAAGTATTTAATAGTTATATTGTAAAATAGCTATAGTGTTACTGAGCTACTAGGGAAGCTATAGGCCAGCTTACTTAGTATTAGTAAGCTATTTTATTTAACAATTTAAATAAATCCTAATGTTAAACCTTTTATTATAACAAATTAGTTTATTATAGTACAACTTTAAAACTTTTACACTAAAGAGATTTACTAGCCTTATTCAAAAGTTTATCCTTTTTAGCTCTTTTTATGCGTTTAAAATAAAGTTATACTAAAATTAATTTTAACTCTTTTCTCTCTCTTAATTTAGGCGGAGTTGCAGGGGCAACTGTGCTGAATATGCAGCTAACTAAGCAGCTTATCCTAAAGAGGAAGTTCTTGGCTTTTTAAATTACTAATTGTTCTAGATATAGCCCTTCTAGTAATAGGAATATAAAGCTTTAAAAACAATATCTTTTTTAATTTCTTTTCTTTTGTTACCTTACTGTATATAGACTTGCTATAAGAATTTTTTTTAATTAGTAGAGACTTTATTATATTTGTAGTATAGGTTAGTGTAAGTGAAAAACATGTACAGTTTCTTTTATTCTCTTCTATACTTCTTTTTAGTAGCGCTATTTTAAGTGTTATTATAGCAATAGGTTGTTTATTTAAGGTAGCAATTAGCTAAGTTAAAAGGTATTTAATTATATTTATAATAAAGGCTACTTGCTGTGCCGAGACACAGGCCTGGTGCCTAAGATTCCTAATTTCCTAGGCGCTAGGGCTGTCTTTAGTATTAGAGTTAAATGCCTTAAGCATCTTATTATTACCTAATATAGGTTAATTTAGCACATAGGGTCTAAGATCCTAGGCTATATTATTTTAAGTAACTCTCTAGAATACTATTCTAAATCTTAATTAAGTAACTTATTAGTTAAACTATCTACTAAAGTTCTAGTAGTTAAAGTATTACACAAAGTTTAGCTATACATCTTTAGGCTTAGTTTATACTAAAGTAAAGTAGACTAAAGCAGTAGTTTATAAAGTATTGTAGTAGCTTTAGCCTTTTAAGATAACTTTTTAATGTAACTCCACATTTTGTAGACACCTTTTTAGTAAAAAAAGATTTATTGCTAACAATAGGTATTTAGGCTTATGCTCTTTTATTTAGCATTGCTAGTACGCAACTAGTGTGTCGCATGTTTAGACAGAAACAAAGAAAAGCAAGACAAAAACGTAAATTGCCTTCTAACTTTACGCGCTCTATTCTGCTCTTATCCTGCCTATGCAGCCTATACTGCCTACTTATATTTAGGCTTTACTTCTAAGTACTTTTAGATAAATAAAAAAAGTAGTACTATTATTACCTCGCTTTCTAACTTATACATGCAACTATAAAACGCTTACTTTTCTTTTACTTTTTTTTATAGCTATTTTAATGTTATAGAATAGCTAGCGTAACTACTTAATAGTTTCTTTACTTAGTCTATACACAATAAATAAAAAGAGAAAGATACTAAAGTAGAGTATGTTAAGTATTTTACTAGTATTAGTATATACTCTAAAAACTTGTATTTGTTTTAAAACTAGCTAAGTTAAGGCTTAATATTCTTTTTGTATATAGAAATATTGTAGATTCTAAAGTTATTTATAAGAAATATAACTATAAATTCTTAGAAAAGTTAAGTTTGTAGATTTTTAAACAAACTTATGTGTCTGTATAATTAGCTTAAGCTAGACTAATTTAGGGGCTAGGAGTATAATAGAAAAGCTTTCTATTTTTAAATAAGAGTTAATGTTAAAAAAATACATATTACAGAGGTTACACGCTGTTATAGTGTATTATATACAAGTTATTTGTTGATAGTACTATTAAAAAGGTAAAAAGTGCGTAAGTACAGATCTTTCTAGAATGCAAGTAACAGGTATATATAGACTGTAGTTTGGCTTGTAGTTAGAAACCAAGAGAGTCAAAAGAGAGTGAAAAAAGAGAATTCTTAAGAGAATTACAATATTTAATTGAGCAGTTGTACAATACAATAATAAGACTCAATTACTATCTTCCTCTAGTCTCTATATTTATTTCTCTTATCTTATCGTTCTGCTTCCGACCTCTACCTCTGAGTTGATAGTAGAACAAGCAGCAATTAGGCCTAGAGATTGAATCCGCAACAGGTTATGAGCCCGGAGGTCAATTCTCAACAAGTAGTAAGTAAGAAGTAGTAGCTTTAGCTTTATAAAGTATCGCAGGCTCCTGCTGTAGTACGTACGTGTTTTTTCTTTCTTTATTATATTATGTTGCAATTTTATTGCAATCCTACTGTAATCTTGTTGTTAGCTATAGGCTAGCAATTGCTGTTAGACACTTTTAAACTATTGTTGTTTATTAGTACTTTAGTAAATTTTTTAACTTTAATTATTGCTTAGTAGTCTAAGCTTTTCTTCTTAAACTTATTAACTAATAGTTTAAATCTTGTTAACTACACACAATCTTTTTTTTAACTTTTGTAATTAACTTGTATAAGGTAGCTGCTTTTGACTTTTTTAAAACTCTATTTTAATTACAACAATAACAACAACAACAACTACTACTAGTAGCACATTAAAAGATATATTAAGTATCGTAGAATGCTAAGGTAGAAAAGAGTTATTAATATTACCTAAAGGTAAGCTATACTAATTCTATAAATAATAAAATAACTAGTAAACAATCTATATAAAAGATAATCTATTTAAGTAAACTATAACAAGTGTAATAATAAGATCTCTTATATCCTTGTACCTGTTGCCTTTGTCCTGCTATCCTACACATTTCTTCTTAGAGAGATGTTTATAATAGCGTTGCTATCTTTTTATGCACAGCTATTCTAGATGGCTAGCCTTAGCAGGATAGTAATTACGTGATTGGCGCCCCGCGTGGATTATTGCCTTCTAGCGTAGTAGCTAGATAACCTTTAACCCCTATCTATACGTTAAGGAGATAATCCTTCTTGTTACTTGTAACACCTGCCTCTGGTATAAACTTTCTAAAAGCTAATCTATTACTACCTAAATTATTAACTAACTTAGGCTATATATATACTAATGCTTCTCTTAATCCTTTTCTAATTACTTTTTTTAACAACCTAGTCTTTGCTTTTTTAAATGCTTTTTGTAGTACTTGTTGTAGATTTAGTCTCTAAGGCTAACAACTATTTAAGATTAAGGAGGTACAGAAGTAGAATAATAAGATAAGAGAATAAATAGAGACTAGGCGAAGAGAGTGCTAAAATATCTTATATTATGCAGTTACTTATTGCAATTTGTATAATTCTCTCTTAGTTTTTAACTACAAGCCAAACTACAGTCTATATATACCTGTTACTTGCATTCTAGAAAAATCTGTACTTACGCAATAGCTTGCGTAATAGATTATGCAATATCTTGCAATCTTATGTAATCTCACGTAATAGATTGCGTAGTTGCTGTAGATCAACTAATAACAATAATAAGTAGTACTAGCAGCGTAATAGCTTCTAGTAATCAATTAATTAAAGATTAATTGTAGATTCTAGGTATAATTTTAAGCACCTGGATCTGTAGAGAAACAGCTAAATAGCTTAATCTCTAACACCTTTCTCTAAGTAGTGCAGCCTAAATAGAGCAAACTAGGTTAGCTAGTTTTATTAATAGTTAAGAATTACCTCTAAGGCAACAAGTAGTGTATTAGTGAAGTCTATCGTAGTAAAATTTATAGTGTAGATAATAAAGTAAATTATATTTAAAGTATTAATAGACTTATTAGTTAGTAAGTAGATTGTTAATGTTAACCGTAGCCTATAGGTTTTTTTTTTTTTTTTTTTTTATTTGCAGTTTAACGTCCTTTCTCAGCCTAAGGCTATATAAGACGTGCAGGCTAGGCCTGCAGGTAACAATGTAGGGTTTTCTAATATATTTTAATTACACGGAGGGGATTATCTAAATGAAGGTGAGGCTCGTAGCCTAAGGTAGTTTGAAAGAGTATCTCTCTCAGGTAGCCTATAGGTTGTAACATAATAAAGTAGTAGGTTATTTATATAATTAATAAAAAAGAGGCATAGCAGCTGTAGTAATCTGTAAGCCGTGCTGTAGAAGAAGATAAATAAGTAAATAAGAATAAAACAGTTACCTTTATAGATTACTAATTGCTTAGTAAGAATAAAACTATAATTAACTAGCTAGGCTTATAACTGTTAGAGCTTAGAAGAAGTAATTGCTAAATTAGAAAAGTAGAAAATAAGTGCATTAAGCAACAAAGTGCTATAATCAAGTGTTTAATGACTACTAAAAGGACATGACACGATTAGGCCCGTATATATAGGCGTTAGCGCAATTGTTACGTGCTTAGCTTAACACAATTATCTAATTACTAGAATAATCTGCATATTAATACTTTAATACCTTATTTATTAAGATTGCTACTAACACAACATACTCTTGCGTTTGCCTTAAGTTAACACTAAAAGTAGAAGACTTAACTCCTTTTTATCGCCCTGCTAGCACCAACTAAGAACATCTAGGGGAGGATTTCGCATTAAAATTACCGCCACAAAAACAACGTTTAATAACCTTTCTATTTTTAAGAGTTAATGCTAAACATCCTATGTTGTACAAAAACAGTATTAGGCATTATTTATATATATAAGGGCAAGCATTTGCATAATTTATTTAAAAGTTAGCTAGGTCTTTAGAGTGTAGGGGCTACTTGCATCTAACTACATTTTTGCTATAATCTTTCTAATTTAAGGTATTAAGTACCCGCTTACAAAAGGCCTATCTAGCAGGGTAATTATCTCCTGCAACAAGGCTAGAGATCAGGGCGCTTAAGGTAGCAACATCTAAAATAAGTTAACTTAAGAACATTACAAGGACTTAGTTAATTATAAAATAATATTAATATAGTGCAAGGTAGTTGTGCTTTGTATGCAAATGTATTTAGTAAATAGTAATTTTTAAAATAGATTTTAGTAGCTAGTAAGAGAGAAGCTTAGTAGTTTGTTTAAATGTGCTGCAAGAAAAAGAATGTGTTAGTGCTAATTTTATAACTTAGGGACTATGCTATATAACAAGAATAGTAGTCTGTCTGCTAAAACAGGTGCGTAGTATCCTTGCATAATAGACTTTGTCTTTATTTAGCACGCTCCGCATACTATAGTGCCCTCTAGAAGTTTTTAATCGCCTTACTTAAGGGGCAAATAGATTAAATCTTAGGTAAGAAGCTAAGATAAGATTAGTAAGAGGTTTGCATAGTAAATTACACTTGGCGTTCTAAATACAGATAAGATCTAATATTAATTAGTTAATAGCTTAGTACTTAGTGTATCAACTGTTCGCTTTAATTACTACTGCTTTCTAGTCCTCTGTTAAATTTATAAGCTCCTTAAGCAGCTTATTACGTACTGCCAACTATGCTGTTTCTACTAACTTACGTAATTAATAAGTAGTAAGGTTTGTTTTAACGCCTATACAGTTCTTAATCTAGTCTTTCATCTAACACTAGACTAGCTTAATTAGATTAGGGTTAAAAGGACTAGGCTTAGCTAGGACTAAGCTATAGGCTAGTCCCTAGCTCTAAGCTAGCAGACTTGCCAACAATTAATCTAGATCAAGCTTATCAATCAAGCTAGACTAAATATGTAGATTAATTAAGCTAATCTAGTCCTTAAGAATTGTTTGTCAATTAAGCTAAGAGGGGCTAGATAAGTTAATAAGATTAATAAGATTAATAACTGTGCGTAAGGCTGTTGTTGTTGCAGTAGAAGCAATCTTACAATACTTTTCTAGAGCTGAGATTTGCAACAATATCTTAAAATAATACTGCAACGCCACAACGCCTTACGAATATATATATATAGATATATAAAAGTCTTATAATCTTTGTGTATTAGGCTTAATTTAAATATTACAGCAAAAACTCTTTATCTTAGCAGCTGTAATATTCTTTACAGTATTATTACCTTAAAAAATATTGTAATTGCTAGGACAAGAAGTACTAATATACACCTCTACTAAGCTAGCAAGGCTTAGTTGAGTATAAAAGAGTCGCAATAATAATAAATATAGTATAGTTATACAAATAGTTATAGTCGTAGTTACTATAGGTATAGGTATATGCAAAGTACAAGAAATTAAACTCTATTAGCGTAGTTATACTACTATAACACAGTATTCTTAACTATTTTAATATTCGCAACTACTAAAAAGAGTCTGCTAAATCTAATAATACTCTTTAAAATAATAAGTAATGCGTCGTTGTAGCTGCCTTTGAATATAGCAGATAGAAGTGCTAAGTGATATGTTAAGACACTGTAATTTATATTATAACTTAACAGCAACTTAGCTAAGCTACACTACTCTTCTAGCATTGTCTCTATTGCTAGTCCTCTACGCACTAATTAACTACTACTTCTATATATCTATTTCTCTCTCTTAATTACAAGCATGCTGCTAAAGGGATACGCCTAAGGCGCTAATAATGCGTTAATAAAAGTACCTCTAACTGGTCTATACCTATTAAAAGCCTGCTATTGTTGTCTTCCCTTTTTTTTTATACAGCTTTACTTAAAGCGTCTTAGGCATTAACTTGTAAAGCACAGCTGCGCAAAACGTAAGCTAGAGAAACTATTATCCTACTAATTAAGAGCAGTAAAGAGGTAACAGTAACAACAATAACAAATTATAAGTCTAAGGCTAAGGACTTTAATATGTACTTAAGGAATAATTATAATAGCTTTAATTAGGATTATATATAGTAGTTTATAAAGCCTCTCTTAACAAAAGGTTAGAAAAGTAGCTAAGTATATTGCTATAGCTATTACATTGTATTATGTAAAGATTCTACGCGCACATACTTTATATGCTGCTATTGCTATTAGTATAAGTTTATTAACGCTAGCGTTAGCTAAATCTATAGGACAGCATGCTTAATATTAGTAGCTTAGCAACACTTTATAAAGAAACAATATAGTTACAGTACTAGTAGCCTAGCTAAGAAACTTATTTTATAGCCTTAAACGCCCTTAAGGCTTTACTTACTAGCAGTTAAGTTAGCTAGGTAATTGCAAATAAGACTTTTAGCTTTATTATCTAGGGCTCTAGACCTTAAAGCTGTTAGCTAGCTTATTTAAGTAAACTTGCCTTTTTTTATGTTTAAAACACTAGCGCTTTACTAGCTTAAAAAACACGTTTTAATTGGTGTCGTTTTTTGGTACCTTAAGCAAATTTTTTAACTCTAATTTTGCTTAGTAGTCTAAGCTTTTCTACTCTAAGCGCTTTGCGCGTAAACATTATCTACTCACTGTTTGAATTGCGTTAACTAAACATAATATTTTTTTAACATTTTCGTCTAATTAGTGGAGGGCAGCTGCTTTTTACTTTTTTAGAAAACCTATTTTAACTACAACAACAACAAACACTACTTTTAATACCTTAAAAATAAATAAGTATTACTTAGAGTTTCTAACTACTACAGCGTCTTTGAAAGAAGAGGTTATAGCAGAGTATATAGCTATATTTTAAAGTAATCTAACACTACCTGCATATTAATAGAGACAAGCTTTATTACCTTAGACTATTCTAAATAGTTCTTTTCTATAAATACATTAAGAAGCAAGTTTTCAAGACTAAGAAGAAAGCCTTTTTTATTAGTATAAAATATGTATTACTGTACTAAGTTTTTAATGCGTCTAAAAGGCCTTGCACTTTATTAGCAAAAATAAGACCATATAAGGCAGCTAAAAGATAAATATGTAATAAGTTAAGTAGCATACAAAAAGTAGAACTTGTAAATTTAAAGTAGTTGTTTTTAAAATTTGAATTAAGGTAGCTTTTATAGCTACTTAGATAAGTAGCTAGTACTTTTTTACTTACAGCGCTGTTATACTTGCGTTAAAGTGCTTTAACTACTTTAGACTAAGCGCGTTATTAGTGTAGCTATTCTTTAATACTAATGTTACAAGTAACAAGAGGGATTCTCTCCTTAACAAGGGGACAGGGTTAAAGTCTGACTAGCGACTACGTTAAAAAGTAATAATCATCGCAGGGCTATAATTACGTAATTAACATCCCGCTAAGACAGGATATCTTGCTAAGCGGGCAAATGCTAGGCTATTAAAAGATGCTAGGACATCTAAAGAATGTCTAAATGCTAAAAATTAAAGAGAGAACATAAATGCTAGAACGAAAGGCAATAAGTATAAGAATGTATTAGATCTTATTATTATACTTATTATAGTTAAATTAAATAGTTTATCTCTTACACAAATTGTAAAATAGTTATTTTATTATTTATTAGATTAGTATTGTTACCTCTTGGTTAATATTAATTACTCTTTTCTACCTAAATATTCCTACAATACCTCACATACTACCGCTTTAGTCTAACTCGCCTTAGTACGGACTAAGCCTAGAGAAGTATAGCTTAACATTATGTAACAAATAAAAGCCTCTATTTGCGCAGTATATCTGCTTTCTTACACTATAATAAAATGTTAACGCAATTTTTATAAATAATAAAAAGTAGAGTTATATACTTTTTAGCGCAAATGCTCTAAATAGCTATTATTTACTTATAGTGATAAAGCTAATTAAGGTTAAGTTAGGAACATCTTCTTAAATCTATAATAACTTTTATTAATTTAATAATACTTATTTAGAAGCTTATTTTGCTAAAGTTGTGCATGCTATTGTCGTAGATCCTATACTTATCTTTAGTGTTTCCTATTAGCATAAACTACGTACTAATTATTACTAAATCCTCCTAGAGTATTTTCTAAATATTCTAAGCTTCATTAAAAGCTATTTTAAGCTTAAGTAAGCGCGTTACAAAGCACTTAGCTTAATACTTGCTAGTAGGCTTACCTCTACGTACAGCTAGCAGTTTATTAGCTACATCTACTATCTAGTTTAGCTAAGGCGCAAATTCTTACAAATTAAAGTTAATTACATATTACATAACTATCCGCAGTTTGGTGGTAGTAGGTTTATAGACTCTTAGTAATGTTTAAGCGCGTAAAACAATTCTGTAGAGTTAAACAGAAAGGCTTTAGTGTTTGATATTAAAAGCTACTATAGCGCTCTATAAAGTCTTAATTTTTTCTAAAATGCAAGCTTAAAAAGTAAGATTAACTCTACTTTCTTTTTAAATAGCAATTAGGTTATGTTGTTAAAGCATTATTTAGTAAGGAGGAGGTTGTATTTTAATACAGTAGGGCGACAAAAAATATTTTAAATAAGCTAATATTTTGAAAGCTTTATATTTCTATAACTAGAAAAGCCATACCTAAAAAGATTAGTGCTTTTAAAAGACAAGAACTTCCTCTTTAAGATACGCTGCTTAGTAAGCTGCTTAGTTAGCATAATTACGCCTATAATCTCGCCTAAAATAAGATAGAAAAAAAGCAATAATGGATTTCAACATATCTTTTTTGTAAACGTATAAAAAGAGCTAATAAAAAACTAGGTTTAATTAGATTACGTAAGCATAATGTATGCAAACTTTAGAGTAATATTTTTTACTTCCTTATAGTTTCATTAAAGAATTAAAAAATCAGGAGTTGCTTACGTAAGCACTAATTACGTAAGAACTTAGTATGAATATACTATATTAGCTTCTCTTGTTTATCCTTACTTGCTTTTTTTATATTATCTCCTCTATGGCTTGCAAACTCTCTTAATTCAAACAACAAGTTTATACTTTATATTTACACAACAACTATATTTCTACTATTAGTAATATACTAGAAAAGCTTTCTAAAAGTATTTACAATATTCTTTATCAAATTAAACAAAAAATGAACGCTCCTCTATCTATTATTAGCTTAAAATAAGTTCGTCCTTCTAGGATCTTAAAAAACGCAAAAAGAGTGCTTAATAGAGACATTACTGGAAGCCCTTAATAGACAATTTAATATCTTTTAAAAGAAAATATTCTAGGTCTTTCTATTAGAAGCCTACTACGCTATTTAAGAGAGAAGAACTATTCTGTTAATATTTCTTAAAAAAAGACGCTTTTAGACGCTAAAAAAGCTTATAATCGTTACATTTACGCTAAGCAAATTCTTAAACATATTTAAAATATAAACTTTAATAAAGTTATATTTTTAGACAAATCGGCTACTAAGCGTATGCATAGTGCTAGGACAGAATACTATTAAACAAAGCGAAATAAGAGAGTAGGAAAGAAATTTATTTCTTCAACTAATAAAAGTAAGTTTAAAGAAACCCTAATTATTAAATAATAGACTATAATACAACTTTTATTTCTTAGTTATTTTAATCTAATTTTAGAGAATTAACTAATTTAGTTATAGGTTGAGACATTTCTATTTAAGCTTAGGGTGTAATTTAGATAAATAGAAGATCTGAGCTAGTAGTAATTAAAAGCTCTTTAATTACTACTCCTTTGAGGAATTTAGACTATATTAAAAATACTCTAATATCTAGAGTAAAACCTGCAATAAAAAAAGGTAAGTATTACGTACTTAATTTTTCTATTTAGAGGATTATTACTTAATATTTAATTAATAAGCTAGAGTTTTATTTTTATATATTTAAGCGCCTTACTAACTTCTATATAGGCTAGAAGTCTTAGCAGAATAATGCTTAGATTTATAAAACTCTAGAAGGTTTATTTTAGTTTTCTTGGAATAGAATATTGCTTTTTAAGCATCTTGCCTATAGTCTAAATCTAAACTCTATAGAAAACGTATGGTCCTTGCTAAAAAACTCTTTAGCTAAAAGGCCTATTACTTCTTTAGGTATAAGAAAAAATAAGAGAAGTATAGCAGCCTTTAAGGCTGCTATAATGGAGAAATAGGATTAATTACCTTAAAAGGCAATTAATAATTGTATTTTATCAATACTAAGGCGTTATTTGCACGTAAAAGAAGCTAAAGGCAAGTACACTAGATATTAGGAAATTTTTATAGTTATTTATCAAGAAAAAAAAAAGCTCTTCATTCTTGCTTTGTATTTTATTTTACACTTACCTTTAAAATTATACACAAATAAGATAAGATAGGGTTATATAATATATATAACTTATAGCGATTTTTACATAGTCAAAAAAAAGTTATATTGTTATAAATTTTTAAGTTTTTTAATCTTAATTTTCACTGCGAAGGTTAAGAGTAATCATGCTAACTAAGCAGCTTACTAAGCAGCCTATCTTAAAGAGAAAGTTCTTGGCTTTTCAAATCACTGACTTTTCTAGGTATAGCCCTTCTAGTTATAGAAATATAAAGCTTTAAAAACAATAACTTTTTTAACTTCCTTTTTTTTGTTTCGCCACTGTAGTTAACTATAACAAATGAATGTTCTTAATTTTAGAGGGGTGACAAAAAAAAGATGTTAACAACGTTGTTAATTTTAAAGCTTGATATTTCTATAACTAGAAATGCTATACCTAAAAGAATTAGTAATATGGACATTTAAGAACTTCCTCTTAGAGATAGGCGGCTTAGTAAGCTGTTTAATTAGCATAATCGCGCCTGCAATCTTGCACAAAATATAAAGAAAGAAAAATAAAAGTAAGTTTCAGTATAGCTTTTTTTTAAACGTGTAAAAACTGCTATAAGATATATATACTAAATAACACTAGTTATTCTCTTTATTCTGTTGGTCCTCAGTTAATTTCAAATTTAACTATTAAGTAATTATAAAAAGCTTATCAATACGTTTTTTTCTAGCATTAAATAAGAATAGCTTACTAATACTTAGTGCACTAAATAAATAATTCTACAGTAGTCAAATCATACTTTACTTTTAAAAAACTATATTTATACAAGAATTTTAATTAAGATATACTTAGTTCTATAATTAGCTAACTATTGTGTTAAATACTGCATTATTTTAGTAATATAACAATACTAAATATAAAACTTATATTAACATTAAATTTTTTTAGGTCTATATTTTCTAGTTTTATATGTTCTTTCTTAGTATAATAATAAAAACTATACTATTTTCTAAGAGTATAAACACAACTTTTACTTTTAGATACATTTATAATAGACTTTTCCTTTTAAGTAACATAGTAAGTTTTATACAAAAGTTATAAATTGTTTTATTTTATAAGCTTTTAACTTCATATTACAGACGTATATAAAGAAATTTTATTAAGTATTTTCTTAATCTTTTAGAATACAGAGGGGTGACAAAAATTAAAAGACGTTAAAGAAGTTATAGTTTTAAAACTTTATATTTCAACAACTAGAAGCACTATACTAAGAAGAGTTAGTAATTTAGAAAGCCAAGATCTTCTTTAATTAGAAAGGCGACTTAGTAAGCTGCTTAGTAAGCACAATTGTGCTCCACTTTTGCAGTAAAGACAAACATAAAAAAACTTAAAATTAATAAAGAAAAAACTTTTTTTTTAAATTGTAAGAATCGCTATAAATTACAAATATTAAATAATACTAGCTTATCTTATTTATGCGTTAGTTTATACGCAATAGTAAAGTAAACTATTAAGTAATAATACAGAGCTTAGTAAAAGGTTTTTAAAAATAAATAGCTTAAAAAGCTTACTAATACATAGTGTACTAGCCCTTAGCTTCTTTTATATGCAACTAACGCCTTAGTAATAATAAAATACAATCATTAATTGCCTTCTAAAGTAATTAATACTATTCCTTCTTTATAGCAGCCTTTAAGGCTGCTATACTTCTCTTATTTCTTCCTATACCTAAAGAAGTAATAGGCCTTTTAGCCAAAGCGTCTTCTAGCAAAACCTACACGTTTTTAATAAGATTTAGATTAGAACTATAGGCAGGATGCTTAAAAAGCAATATTCTATAGCTGGGAAACTAAGATAAAACTTCTAGAGTTTTATAAATCTTAGCGTTATCCTGCTTAAACTTCCAGCCTGTATAGAGGTTTGTAAGATCTTTAATTATATAGAAAAAGATGCTAACTTTACAATTTAAATCTAAAGTAATAAGCCTATAAGTAGAAAAAAACAGTAAATATATTTTATCCTTTTTTATAGCAGGTTTTCCTATAGAAATTAGAATCTTTTTTATATAGTCTAAATTCTAAAAAGGAAGAGTAATTAAAAGGCTTTTAATTACTACTAGTTTTAATCTACTACCTATTTAAATTACTCCCTAACCTTAGATTGAAATATCTTAACGTATAACAAGTTGAGTATATCTGCTAAAGATAGATTAAAAAAATAAAAAAATTGTAGATCTACTAAATTTCTGTTTAGTTAATTAGGCTTTTTTTGAACTTACTTATATTCGTAATAGAAACTATTTCTCTTTTAACTCTATTTTTTTAACGTAATTAATAGTATCCTATTCTAGCAATATGCCTTTATTTAATAGTAGACTTGTCTAAAAATATAACTTTATTAAATTTTATATTTTTAAGGTTTTTAAGTGCTTGCTTAGCGTAATTATAACAATTATAGGCCTTTTTAGCGTCTATAGGCGTTTTTTTTTAAGAAACATTAATAAAATAGTTCTCTTTTCAAAAAAAGCGTTGTAAGCTTTTAATAGAAAGATCTAGACTATTTTTTTTTAATAAACATTAATTTGTTTTTCAAGGCTTCTAGTAAGGTCTCTATTAAGCACTCTTTATGCTTTATTTGTTATCTTTGTAAGACAACCTTTTTTAGGTCTAAAAGTATATTAAAAGTTTTTTTTCCAAATAATTTAATAAAGAGTATTAGTAATACTTCTAGAGAACTTTTCTAGTATATTACTGATTAAAGAAACAGTCTTGTTTTATAAATATAAAGTATAAACTTCTTGCTTAAATTAGAAAAGATTATAAGACATAAAGGACGTACTACAAAAAAAGCAAGACAGAATAAAGAAGAGAGTTGATATAATAAGAGATTACTAAGCTATTACATAATTACAGCTTACGTAAGGAAATCCTATTTTTTATCCTTTAGTTAAACTCTTAGTAAATAAGATATAAGCCTTTAAAATCGGCTTACGTTATACTTACGTAAGCTTATAAAACTTAGCTTTTTAGTAGCAATTTTCACACCTTTATAAAAAGTTATGCTAAAACGTCTTTTTACTTTTTTTATCTCTTTTAAGCAAGATAGGATGCGCAATCGTGCTAACTAAGCAGCTTACTAAGCCGCCTATCCTAAAGAGGACGTTTTTAGCTCTCTATATCACTAACTCTTCTAGGTATAGCCTCTCTAGTCATAAAATTATAAGGCTTTAAAATTTACAACTTTTTTAATATTTTCTTTTTCATTACTTTTCTGTAATCTAAAAATCAGACAAGGTTATTATTTAAAAAACTAAATAACTAAACTATATCTGTACTGGGGGAAACTTAAAATAAAAACGTGTCTATAATAATACAAAAAAAAGAAATAACTTTAGAGGACTAAGCTAAGTATAGCAAGATAACTAGGTTTTAAAAAAAGTAATAGCTCTTTATACTAACTAATAAAAATAAAGACTTCTAACAAATTATAGTTTTGTAAAGATTATCTATAGATAATCTATGTTAGTTCTCTTAGAATAAGTAAGTGCGATAGACAAAAGTTATACTAGCACAATTAGTAAATTAATATAATGATACAAGGTTGTGTTAGCACGTTTAGTAAAATAATGTAATAATATAGAGAAGTTAAGAATTAAGTAATCCTTAAATTACACTTAACGTTAAATATACTAAGCTATAAAAGCTTAATGCCTACTACTATATACTAACAGAGTATTATACTGTCCTACAGAATCCTATGCTATCCTATGCGTAGGATGTTGTAGGATTTTGTAGTACATTATAGGACACATATAACTTATCTTATAAAGAATTTCTGCTAAGGCCTATAAAATTACGTGCCTAGTATAAAGTAGTATTATCTATTAACATATAAAGGCTTGTTTTTTGTTTAAGTAGTTTAAGATCTCTTCCTACCTCTATTCTTTATACATAGTCTGTACCTTTTCTCTTCTTAGATTTGTAACAAGTTTATACAAAAAAATTATTATTTTGCTAAATTAGCTAAATAACTTAAAGAAAAACTTACTAAACTCTATATTAAAGTTTTAAAAAGATACTCTTACTTTACAGACTCATACAAATGAATAAAATAAAAGAAATCACTTAAGTAGCTAACTTAAACAAAATAAAATTCTTATATAAGAATAAAGAAAAAATTAAAAAGTATTATAAAATAAACTAATACATTAGCTCTTAAACTAAGAGAAAAGAGATAACTATTTATATTTAAGGTGTTAAAGGTAATAGTTGTTGTTGTAATCAAAATAGAGGTTCCAAAAAAGTAAAAAGCAGCTATCCTCTACTAATTAGACGCAAAAGTCAAAAGAAAGATAATATGTAGTTAACAGAATTCTAATAGTAAGTGGATAAAGTCTATGCACTAAGCGCTTAGATCAGAAAAGCTTAAACTACTAAGCAAAAATTAGAGTTAAAAAAATTTGCTCAAAGTACTAAAAAACATCACTAATTAAGACGTGTTTAACAGCAATTGCTAGCCTATAGCTAGCAATAAGATTAAGATAAAGATAGAGGAGAATAGTAAGAACACGTACGTTACTGTAGTAGAAGCCTGCAATACCTTTTTATTAAAGCTTTTTACTTACTACTTCTTACCTTTAGAATTTCCTACCTTATATATTACTGCATATAAACCACTGAGATATAAATAATATAATACTTAAATTACTCTTCCCTCTATTAAACACAGAGACTAATAGCTTATAATAAACAAAGTTAGACTTTACTAAGTTGCTATACTAAAAGTTATAGTAGGTAATTACAAAGCTAGCGTTTACTATTACTACGCACCTACCTCTACTAGTTAAAAAAGAGCTAGTAGTAATAGTCCTTGTAGTAATTAAGTTAGTATAAAAGTTAAAATATAACTAAAGTTAAGATATCTTTACGTCTAGTTTTATAAATAATAAAGTTACAACAAGGACTGTAAAAAGCTAGTATAGTTAGTACACTATATATACTGCGCATATTAATAGTCTCTATATAGTAAAAGTATATCACTTTAGTATTCTTCTTTTACGCAAATTTATCTTTAGTAAAAAGACTTAGAAGTAGCTATGTAAGAAAAAAAGGCGTTTTAAGACAGCTACTAAGTAGCTAAAATAAACTAATAAGTAAAAAAGTTATTTTAGACGCCTTAAGAAATAAAAGAGCTAATTATATATAGTAATACTATTATTATTTATTAACATCTAAGAATAAGCACAGAACACTGCAACTGCAACACTACTAAAATAGCAATAGAAAACAGAAGTTGCAGTTAGCAGTAAATTAGCAGTAGTAAGCTGTTAGCAGTAAATAGTTATTAATTCAAAAAATTAGTAAAAAAAATATTGCGCATTTATATTTTTGTTTAAATATACAACACACTAACTGCGTGCCGGCTAAACAAGAGATCATAAGTCCGGATACTTGTTATTAGCAATAGATCCTTTTTTTCTAAAAAAGTGTCTACAAAATGTATAGTTCTATAAAAAGGCCGAAGCCAAAACAAGAGATCTATAAAAAGCTTTAGGCAACACACTAAAAGTACAAATTATAAAAAGTTAGCTAAAATATTATATACTATTAAATAGATCTATGTAACTTAGAACACGTAAAGTACTTATAGACTATAAACATATATAACAGCTGTACAATTCACTATTAAAACAAGTACAGATTAAAATAGTATCTTAAGAAACTAAGAAAAATGCCTTTATATAAGTACTTATTCTATAACTACCTTAAATACATATACGTAGTATATGTATAAAATAAACAATGTAGCCTATACTTTTATAAATATAACAATTTAAAAAAGACATTGCAAATATATATAGCGCAGTAAAGACATTATAAAAATAAAACCAAGATATAGAAGCATGAACCCTGATTTCGCTCAGTAGTCTAAGCTTTTCCGCTCTAAGCGCTTAGCGCGTAGACCTTATCCACTCACTGTTTAAATTTTTATTAACTATATAATCTTTTTTCAACTTTTGCGAATAATTAGTAGAGGGCAGCTGCTTTTTACTTTTTTAGAAAACCTATTTTAACTACAATAACAACAACCACGACCTTTTATACTGTAAAAATAAATAAAAAAAATAAATAATAAATTCTGTAAGTACATAAGAAAAATCAAATCTATAAACATGTTTAAGATAAATGATATTATTTAGAATTTTAAAACTTTAAATAATAGTTCATTAAAGATTTCCCTGATATTGCTATTCTTACAACTAAACTTATCAAGGGAGATACCTTAATTAAGTAAAGTAAAAAATCTAAAGATACGTTCTAATAACTTAAGCATATAATCATAGAAGTACTATACTGTTAGGGTATTAACAAGCGGATCACCCTGTTAATTAAGTAATCCTAGTAAGCTGTTCACGTGACGGCCTCGCTAGCGTCTATATAAATGGGCTAGATTATCTTATGTCTCTTTAGCAGTTATTAGACACTTTATTATAGCACTTAGTTAATTAATACACTTACTTTCTACTTAAGTAATTAAGCACTTGCTTTTGCTTAGTTTTTATAGTTATAAGCCTAGCTACTTAATTGTAGTATTAATTCCTACTACGCAATCAGCAAGCTAGAAGGTTAACTATTAAATTATTACCTTACTTTTCTCTACTTACCTACAGTACGGCTGGCAAATCGCTGCGGCTACTGTACCTTTTACCCACTTAATTATACAATTAACTTTATACGTATCTATTCTACAACCTACAGGCTACTGTTACTATTAACACAGCTACTAACTAACTAATCCCGCGCTTACCTTAACAATAACCTACGTTGTAATCCTACAGAGTATCTTACTAATATAGACCTTTTTAATACACCGCTTGTTGCCTTAAAGGTAATCTTTAAGGCTTAATTAAACTAGCTAACCTAGTTTGCTTTATTAAGACTGCACTGTTTAGAGAAAGGCACTAAAGATTAAGTTAATTTTAATCTCTTAAACGTGCGCTTAATAGATATCTAGGAGCTTTAGTATCCTAAGTTACCTAAGGACATTAAAGAGCCTGTTGCTTTACTACCTAGCGCAAGCGCCTAAGAACACGAAGACTATAAAATTACTTAACGTATATATGAGGCTTATATTATTAATACTAAGTATAAAAAGAATAGTTATAATAAGCTAATTAATAGGTACAAAGTATATACTACTTGATAAATAAGAAAACTTAATAAGATTACTAATACTAAAGACTAGATTAGCAAGACTATCCATTTAGACCTACTTTTAAATGCCTTAATAAGTATAATTACTTAAAACCTTTCTAGTTTTTAAGCCTTAGAAAGTATTCTAAAAGAGGATCTTACTCTTATAAATTTTAAATACCTAGTATTTAATTAGAGCGTAATACAGATTCTATCCAAACAAGGCTTACTAAAAATAAATAGGCTCTAAAGGTTAGTTTACTAAGTAGTAGCTCTTATATAAATAAGTAACAATAAACTTACTTTTAAAAGTTTTTAGACTATCAGTAGTTACTAGTTTTTTAAACCGTCCAGGCACTAAAATCATACTAAACTAGTTGCGTAGAAAACGCAATAAGCTATTACTTATAAAGCACCAAGTAAAGCTTAATTAACTCTTAATAATTTTAACAAGATTTTTAGCGTTTTGTTGTAGAATTAGTTAATTACTTTTTTAAAATAAAAAAGACACGCAGTATTTTAAAATAAATTTAGATTAAAAATAGCTTAATGTTTATTAAACAGCTCAAAGTAAAATAAAAGTACTAAGTAACTACACTTTTACTTCTGCAAGCTAAAAATGTACTTTTAAATACTACGTAACTACTTATAACTTTAAACTATAGTTACTAAATAAATGCTTACTTATAGGATACTAATTAAACTCTTAGATAATAATTAAAAAAAGATTGTTAAGTAATAGAATAGTAATAGATAGGCAGCGCTGCGCACCTAGATTAAGAAAAAAGGCTAGAAGGCTAGCACTAGCAGATTAGTTTCTAATAAACTAAGTAAAGCGTACTTTAGCTTATTAGTTTTAGTACTAATTAACTTATAACACTTAATTAAGGAAATTAGTTTAAACGTGTTTAGTGTAGCCTTTACCCTTTTTATATTGTCTCTTTGAACAATCATATATAGTAGAGTTGTATTCTACTTAGTTAATAGTATTAATTACCTATTACTAGGCACTTATTGCAAAGATATTAAGGACGAGACTATTAAGTCAAGCACCTAATTTATTCTAGTTACTAAAATAAGAAACAAGCTGCTGAAAAGCGTCCTATATAGTATAGCTAGCCTTAAGATAGCTAATCTTCTACTTATTAATGTTTAGTTTGTACTAGGCCTTTACATTAATATTGTGTTGAAAGCACAGCTTAAGTAGACAAGTATCTAGTATTTAGAATGTAATTGCACTATAAGATTTACAATAATTAAGAAGAATGTTGTTCTAATTAACTTATAATTCTACTTTAATCTCTTATTTATTAAACATAAGCAACTCTTTTATTACATTGCTTAACTACTGCTAGTAAATGCTATAGTACTATTAAGAAAACCTTAGGTACGCAATAGTAAAAAAGATCTATAGCATTAATAATTAGAACACCTAAGACAATAAGCATTTAAAGCTTTAGTTCGCTTAGCGTAGAACATTAAAATAACTAGCAAAACGCTATTAAAATATAATTACTATATAATAGCTTATACCTTATAAGTAATTTTATAGTAATTAAAAGAAGAATTAGATCAACTTTTATACAAGATGTTATAAGATTTATTCAATTTCTTAACTAGTTAACTACTTAAGAAATAGGCAATAATTATTAAAGAATACTACTTATGTAAGCTGTACAATTATAATATCTAGTCAAAAATACTAAGCAATATTATACTTGTGATTAAAAGCTCTACTGCAAGAATAAAAAGGAAATATTAGTAGAGAATTATTGATGTTTATTAAGATAATAACCCTGCTTCACTGCCTTAGAAAGGGTAATTAAGATATAAGGAAAAGGCAATGGAGAGAAAGATTATAATTAAAACGTTACTACTATACACTTATAAAACTAATAGCTTAGCAGAGAGAGCTAGCTAAAAGCTAATTATAAAAGCTATTAAAATACGCATAAGCGCTAATCTACTAGCTGAGCTCTAGCTAGTAATTATAGATATAGTAGCTTAACTATATATAATAAGCTTTACTAAAACTTATAGCTACTAATTCTTTAGCTAAATGCTTAAAATATAGTTTAGAAAAGATTTCTAATACTATTAACTACTTATAATTATATATTAGACTACTAATCTACGCCTAAACTAGATTAGAATCTATGCTTATAGCTGCTAAGCCTACATATTAAATAGGAAAAAGGCAGCTAGGCGCAAAATTTAAGAATTTAAGATTAATCCTTGCAGCTATATTAGTTATTTAGTTATTTATTAAGCCTTTAATATATACTATATATAGGTACCTATACTTAATTAGGTAATTACTACTTTTAATATAACTTTTAATAAATATTTGTTCTATAAAAGATGTTATAAGAAAGAGCTGCTAAAGAATTAAGTAATTATTATTATAAATATTTTTTACAAAGGTAAGCTAGTTAATTATAAAAATAATTTAGAAGTCCTCTTGCCTATTTAAAAAGAAGCGAATTAAGACATTTAGCTTACTACTTAAAACTTTGAAATTAATTTACCTACTATCTTAAGTAGTAAAGAAGGCCTACTTACTAAAAATAAGAGTAGATTAAAAGAAGCTAAGTAAATAAATTATAAAGCTAGTACACTATCAAGAACTTGCTTAAATTAGTAGCAAGATACTAGTTTTACTACCTTAAAACCTACTTTTAAACTAGAAACTCTAATAAGCAACAACGTAATTAATTACATTATTTACATAGTATCTAATAGTTAAATAGTAGTGCACGTACCTAGAGGAGTTAACCTATTAATTTATAAAAGTAAGGATCCTTTTTTGTATTGGTCTAATAACTTATTACTATTTAAACAGTTTAAGCCTAAGAACTTTAATACGCTAGCTAATTATAATACAACCTTTGCTTAAAGGAAGTAAGTTGTAGATAGCAGATTATTTTATAGTTTATAATCCTAGGTCTTAAATAGCAGACAAAGTAAGTATTTATAAGCTTCACCTCTACTTTAAAATATAGTACTAGAATTGCTAGCAAAAGCTAAGATAAGCCTATAAACTATTATCTTCTACTACGTAAGCTAGGCAGCGTGCGTAAGTATAAAAACGTAACTTAAGATTTTAATAATCAACTAAAAGGTGAAAGTTGAAAATAGTATTAATATATTAATTATTAATTATAAAAATTTATTAAAAAATGATTTTTGTAATGCTTACCTACAAGGTTTATAAGTTACTAAGGAAAACTAAGTTAGCTATAAGACATTGAATTATATAGCTATAGCAGCTTTGCTTACTAAGCATAAAATAATTATAAGAAATACTAAACTATATTATAATAGTTCACCTAAACTGCTAAAGTAATAAATGTAGTTACTTTAGTATTTTATAAAGGCCTTGTTTAAAGATATCTGCAGGGAAGAAATAAATTATTTAAGTAAGAATAAAGTTTAGACTAAAATATTAAGAAAGAAAAGTACATAATTAACTACTACTTATAAAGTAAATTTAAACTTATAAGTTTAATTCAAACAGCTTTTTTTTCAAATATAAGGCGCAGATATTATAATAAGTAGTTTCTTAAAAATACTTAATTAATATAATATATGCTGCTATGTTTGTAGCTAAGTCTTTTAAAGCAGCAATAGCTATTACTACTAAAAAATAATTTTAAAATTAAGTAATGTAATGCTGTAGAAGCATTTCTTAATATATTAATTACAGCAAATAAGCTAGTAATTTATAAAATACTAGATAGCTTTAAAGAGCCTAGAAATTGTATACAGCTTAACTACACACTTTAAAAATTATAAGACTTACTACTATTATAATATAAAGAGTTTTAAGAAATACTAAAAAAAGTTAAACTAATTACCTTACTAAAGGAGCCCTGCCTATTCTTTAATGAAGAGAAAAAAATTAGTTTTATTGTATATAAATAACATTTTACTTGTCTTCGCAAAAGATTATTAATAGAAAGTATTAAATTTTAAGTTAAAGATAATAGATAAGTATAAAATATAGAAACAAAAATTAGTTAAATAGTTCTTTAGTGCCTAGGTAGTTAGAGATTTGCAAAAGCAAGCAATTACGCTTATATAAAATATATACATTAATAAAATTATAAAGAAGTTTAAGCTAGAGAATAGCAGCTTTCTAAAGACTCTACTACTGTTTAAAAAAGCTAATTAAGAACACTAGCAAAGCAACTAAGTAAGAGATTAAAGCTTACAAAGGAAAAGGTAAATTAGTGCTATATATAGCTATTATGCTTTAACTAAATATTTCTTACTCAAGTTTAAAGCTCTTACACTTCTTTAAAAACCTTAAAAATAAGTATATAAAAGCTAGTAAATAGGTAATTTTATATCTTAATTAGACAAGATAGAATGCAATTTAATATAAGAATTATAATAGCCTAAACCTAACAATTGCAAGAAATACTTTCTTTATAAATAATTAGAAAACCTTTTAATTATTCTTAAAGTATATAGCTATTTTTTAAAGTAGTTTAATATTTTAGAAGGTAGCTTAGCAGACTACAGTAACTATGTTAACTACTAAGGCTAAGCTGCTTGCCTGTAAGTAAACTACTAAGAAGGCTATAGCCTTTAAACACTTCTTTTGCAAGCTATATTTTAATTTAGAAGAAGCTTTAATAGTTTAGTATAATAATTCATAAATAATCAGGCTTGTAGTTAGAAAGAAAAAGCAGATTAGCACTAATTAATAATATATAGATATATAAAATATATAGCTACAGTAAGAATATGACAAAGAATTATTTTAAGTTAAATACTTAAAAAAAGCAATTAAATTAGCTTATAGACTAACTAATTTACTTACTTAACAAGAGTTTAAAAAGGTTAAGTAGTTACTTCGCTTTTAGCAAGTTAAGCACTTTATCAAAAGTAATAATAATTTATAAGTAAAGAATTTGTATCAAGTAGCAATATTTATATACTAGGCTAAGTCTCCTCTTCGTTACTTAGAAAAAGCAAGAGATTAAAAGCTAAACTAACTCAAAACTAAGAACTAGAACTAAGTACAAGCTTAATAGTAAGTATTAAAATTATTATATATACTTAACTTTATTAGTAAGTCTTACTTGGCTTTTTAAGCTTTAGCAAGCTTAAGCACGTTGTTTGCTATCCTAGCTGAGATAGTTAAGGTCTGCAGGTACTTAGCATAAAGGCAAAAATCTAATCTATTACTTTTTTAAATTAAGGTGCAAGACAATTATTATCTTACACTAGTATACTTATATATCTAGTTTACGTAACAATTAGGACAATAATTAAAAATACAACAATACAAAGTAATTAAGAGAAGCATCTTTTAAGTATGCTATTTTTAAAGCCTTAATTAATATAGATAATGCTACTAGTGCTGCTATAGCTAAAGATATTAATACCACAGCTGCTATAAACTATAAGCTAGCTGTTAAGTAGCCTGCACCGCAAGTTAACAAGAATTATATATAGTATTATAAGGCTTATTTCTTTAATTAAAAGCGCTTACTAAAGCAAGAGTAGAAGTAAGTAGTAGGAGCTAAGCAGCAAAACTACAAAAGAATATTTCTTAAGCGCAGTAATTCTTAACTAAAGGCTTCTATGCAGAAAGCTTTCTAGTAAATATAATACTGCTATTAATTTCTTTATATCAAGTAATAATGTTGCTAAGTAGCTTAGGCTTATTAACTTAGTACTTATTATTATTCTATCTCTAAAAACTAGTTAGCAGCCTAAGCAAGAAGCTTGAATAATAAAGAACTTACCTCTTTATCTTTATACATAGCTGTAAAATAATTAGTAAAATTATTATTAATAGTATAGCATACGTAAGACAAGTAACTGCTATAACAAGTGCTACTTTAACTACTAATCTAAAATTTAGTAAAGTAGTGTTTAGCATAGAAACTATTAAGCAACTTCTTTATGCAGCATTTCTATAAAAAAACGCAAAAACGTAATGAATTAGCAATAATTTTTAAAGAGCTTATAAGCGCTTTTTTAAAGTAAAGCAAGGCGCGTTGCGCTTTATAGACAGCTTAATAAGTATATATAAACTATTACTATTATTATATTACTATTCTTTAGACGTTGCTTAAGTAGTAATCTAATTTAACTTTTAAATAGGCTTGTAAACAGTCTTGCCCTTACGCTAGCTTAGTTTCTTAGTTAGGCTCTTAGTTTAATTTAAAATTAAATAAAAGCTTAATAGTAGACTTAATTTAACGGTTAAGTTACTTAGTTTTTAAGCTAAGCTACTAGAAGTCTTAAAGTGCGCGTATCAATCAAAAGGCAGAAGTAACAGGCTTTTATTATTTTAAAAATCTGCTACTTACTAGATTTTACTATTAAACAAGCTTTAACGTGCATAATACTTATACTTAGCACTATTCTTATATTACTAGCGTAGGCTTTTTAAGCAACGCTTACACTTATTACTATTAAAGGCAGACTACACTAGAGTAATTAGCAGCTAATAAATAAAAGAATAGTAAAGCAATAAAGCTTACTATGTTAATAGTCATAGCAGTGCGTTAAAAATTAGGAAGACTTAGTAATTAATATTGTAGTAAGGCTAAGGGTTTTAGAAGAGCAGTAAACGTAATTAGTATTTATATTAATTGCGTACAGACTAATTACACGATTTTTAAAGTCTATCTCATATTTTAATATTATAATAGAGATAAGCTGCTCACTTAAGTAAAACAACGATACAATATTACAATGGAGATAAAAGATTAGGCGGAGAAACTAGAATTATAAAAAGATCTTTTAATTAACAACGTTAATTTAGTAAGGATTGACTTCTTGCTTACAGCTTAGATTAATAGATTCTTACTAACCTAGGGGGTGTATTAAAGTACTAACACGCAGATTACCCTGTTAATTAGGTGATTCTAGTAAGCTGTTCACGTGACGGCCCCGCTAGCGTCTATATAAGCGGGCTAGATTATCTTATGTCTCTTTAGCAGTTATTAGACAATTTGTTGTGGCACTTAGTTAATTAATACACTCACTTTCCACTTAGGTGATTAAGCAATTGCTCTTTCTTAGCTCCCACATATACATTTATATATTTTAAGTAAAACAACTATTACACTTTGTAACTAACGCCTAAGACCTTACACTAGGTAAATATGCTAGTTAAATGTACAAAAGCAAATGGCACTCTATTATTTACTACTTTTACAACTTTCTAGAACTAGAAGAAAATTATTACGTCTATAACAAAGAGCTACTAGCTATTATTATATGCTTTAAATATTAGAAAATATCCGCTAAAATCTGCTTAGAACTCATAATATTTACAAATTATAAGAACTAAGTTAACTTTAAAACTACTAAAGTACTTAACTAATAATAACCCGAATAGTAAGAAGAATATAGATAATGTAAGTTTAAAATTATATTTATACAAGAGAAAGAAAATAGTAGAGTAAATATTCTTAGCTGCTAATATAATGTTGCAGAAAATAAGTTTATTACTAACTCTATATTACTTCAGTTTAATAAAGATATATTACTAAGACAACTAAAGATGTGAAACTATATTATAAAGATAACTAGCGAAGGACTAGAAGAATTGCCAAATATAATTATCTAACAATATTATAATTACTTTATACATAGTTATTGTAGTATTGTAAGAACTATAGAACCTATTAAGTAAAAATATAAGTTTCTAAATATAATAAATCAAATTCCTTTTCTTATTACTAAGTGCGTAGACTGTTAAAAGAATAGATATAGTACTTATATACCTTACAAAGAAATTTAAGCAATAAAGCTACTTAAAGTACTATGGTTTATTATTTTTCTATAAACTCTGTTACAGATCTACTAGTTTTAAGAGACCTTAACCCAAAAGTATTCTATGACGCAGTTTATTTTGTAGTAAATTAATTTTCACTTTTAATTTTAATGCGTTAAAGGTGGTAGTAGTTGTTGTAGGTGAAATAGGATTTCTAAAAAAGTAAAAAGCAGCTACCCTCTATTAATTAGTCGCAAAAGTCAAGATAAAAACTGTATGTAGTTAACAAGATTCAAACAGTAAGTAGATAATGTCTACGCGCTAAGCGCTTAGAGCAGAAAAGCTTAGAATACTTAGTAAGATATAAGGTTAAAAGAATTTGCTAAATGTACTAAAAAGCAACATTATCAAAACGTGTTTAACAGTAGTTGCTAGCCTATAGCTAGCAACAAGATTGCAATAAAGATAAAGGAGAAGAGTAAGGACATATACGTTACTTTAGCAGGAGCATATAATACTTCTTTTTAAAAGCTACCTGCCTACTACCTTTTACTTTTAAGATTTCCTACACTATATAGTACTACATACAAACAACTTGTATACAAATAACTTATATATAAACAACTTGCATGTAAAAAACTTACATACAAACAACTTGCATACTATTAATATAATGCTTAAACTATTCTTCTTTTCCTTTAATATAAAGACTAATAGCTTATACTAAATAGAGTTAAACTTTACTAAGTTACTATACTAGAAGCCATAGTAGTGGATTACAAAGCCGGCGTTTACTATTATTAAGCAGCTACCTCTATTAGTTAAAATGAGCTAGTGGGAATAGTCTCTGTAGTAGTTAAGTTAGTGCAGAGGTTGGAATATAACTATACTTAAAAAATCTTTAATGCGTCTAGTATTATAAATATTAAGGTTATAACAAAGACTATAAAAGGCTAGTTCAGCTAGTACACTATATACACCACGCATGTTAATAGTCTAAGTACATTAAAAGTATATTACTTTAGCAATCTTCTTCTACGCAAATGTAACCTTAGCAAACAGACTTAAGAGTAGCTTAGTAAAAAGTAAAGGCGTGTTAAGACAGCTATTAAGCAGCTAAAATAAACTAATAAGTAAAACAATTTTGTAAGTTGCCTCTAAAGATAGAAGAGCTGTGTATAAATAGTAATGCTGTTGTTGTTTATTTATATCTAAGAATAGGTACTAAACGCCGTAGCTGCAACACTGCTAAAATAGTAACAGGAAAATAGAAGTTGCAGTTAGTAGTAAATTGCTACTAGTTAAGAGGGTTAATTAGAGAGATATCGCGTATTTTTGTTTCTATCTAAACATGCGACACACTAATTGCGTGCTAGTAATGCTGAATAAGAGGGCGTAAGCCTAGATACATGTTGTTAGCAATAAAATTTTTTTTACTAAAAAGGTATCTACAAAATGTGTAGTTGGGTTAAAAGGTTGTCTTAAAAGGCTGACGCTAAATTAATTTATATAACAAGCTAAGTATAAAGCTTTTAGAAAAGATTTTACACTAGTATAGCTTATACACGTTATTAGTAATTTAATTATTAAATACTATAGTATGCTAAAGTTAACTAGTAGTAATAGAGATAAGGTCTTTATATCTAACTTTTAGTTTACTTATCTTACTGCAATAAGAACAAAAAGTAAGCTATGAATAGTGTACTATTTACAAATAGACGAAAGATTAAGTTAAAAAATGACATGATAAAAACATATTTAAAGATATATACTAATTAATAATAAAATAACTAGGTACTGCTACTACCTATAGCAAAAATAGTATATACTAATAAGCTTTTGGAATTTGTAAAATAACCTTTGTTTTATGTAAACTATAAAAGACACCTAAGTTACTCTACACGTATACTTCTAAGCCTAAAAACAAAAGTAGACATTGCTATAGCTAATAAGCTGAAGGTAGTGTATAAGATATTTAAAATAATACCTAAGAAGGCTTAACGCTAAAGCATTTTATGTATTGATAAGAAACAAAAAATTGCTCCTTAGCTAAAAAAGAGAGATAAAGTTTTCTTGCTTATAAAGAATCTCTGCACTAAACAACCTAGTAAAGGACTTAACAATGTTAGAGTTAACTGATTTTAAATTTTCGACTAGAAAAGATTAGTTACGTATACACTTAACTTTTTACTAGATATAAAAATTCACCTTAGATTCTATTTTTATATATTAGAGCTAGCAGACCTAGAAATGCTTCTTTAGAAAACCTTCCACTACAAGATAAAAAGAGAAGATAAATATAGAGTTAAAAGAATCCTTATACACTAAACTTAAAATAACACTAAAGAATATCTAGTTAAATAGTTAGGCTACTTGAATAGCAACAACCCATAGAACATAATATAAAAGTAACAAACTGCTAATGAATATTATAAAAATACTATTACTGGGCTAAGAATTAAATTAAAAACGATAAAAATACACACTAGTAAGAAATATAACTTACTATAGCATTACTACTTCGCTACTATATTGCAACGCTAGAGTAGTAGAAATAAAATAAAACAATGTACTTTAAAAATTACTACTAGCCTTTAATATAGTACTACTAACACCTAATAAAGCAACTATATTATCTATATTACTTAGAGTGAACAACATTATTAGTAAGTACATAGCACTAATAGATGCTGTAAGAGAATCTAGAAACTCCACATTAACGTTTTTACTTTCTATTTCTAGCTTTAACATAAGGTAGAGCGCTTTTTTTATATATACTTATTAGCTTGCGCTAGTATGTTTTTATTACGCAACAGACGCGTAACTCCTTTAAATAATAACTTTTTATCTTTGTTTATTTCTATGTTATACTTCTTATATGTTTTTAAAAAAGAGACCTAAAATATGTTGATATACAGAGGGGTGACAAAAAAAAGATATTAAAAAAGTTGTTGTTCTTATAGCTTTATATTTCTATAACTAGAAAGGCTATACCTAAGAGATTAGGTGATTTGAAGAGCCAAGAACATTTTTTTAGGATAGGCGGCTTAGTAAGCTGCTTAGTCAGCACGGTTGCGTCTGCAATCTCCCCTAAAATATGAGAGAGAAAAGAGTAAAAGTATATTTTGGTACAACTTTTTTTGAAGTTGTAAAAACTGCTATAAAATATATATATTAAATAACACTAGTTATTCTTTCTAGTGTGTTAGTTCTAAGGTAAGCGCAAGTATAACAATTAAGTAATTATAAAAAGCTTATCAACATGTTTTTTCCTGATATCAAATTAGAATAGCTTACTAATATTTAGTACGCTAAGCAAATAATTCTATAGTAGTTAAGTAATATTTTATAGAAAAAAAACTAAAATTATACAATACTTTTAATTAAGATATACTACATTATACAATTAGCTAACTATTGTGTTAAATACTGCATTATTTTAGTAATATAACAATACTTAATCTAAAAATTATATTAACATTAAACTCTTTTTTGGTCTATATTTTCTAGTTTTATATGTTCTTTCTTAGTATATCAATAAAAACTATACCTTTTTCTTCAAGTTTAAACACAACGTTTACTTATAAAAATAAACATAACCGATAATTTTTTTTTAGTATTGTAGTAAATATTTTGTGAAAAGATATTTATTATTTTATCTTATAAGCTATTAACTTTATTTTATAGACGTTTGCAAAGAGATTTTTTTAAGTATTTTTTTAACCTTTCTAAAAATCTCTATAAGACAGCATAATTTAGGCTTTAGAGCAAATGAAAATCTATTGATTTTTTTTTTATATAAAGCGTTAGTAACAATTTCTTTCAGCTTTTTTAGCATAATACTCTAATTGAAAATAGGCTAATTTTATAAATAAAAGAAATAAGCTTAGTTATAAAGATGACAGTAACTAAAGGCTATAAGAACTATACTATAAAGAATTGAAGTTCAAATAATTAAGACTGGCATATATACTAAAAAATTACTAAACTATTACGTAATTAGCGCTTACTTATATAACGCTTGATTTTTTTACCCTTTAGTTAGACTCTAAGTAAATAAGATATAAACCTTTAAAATTGAATACTTTATGCTTACGTAAGCTTATTTAGTATATTACTTAAGTAAAGATATTTACACGTTCAAAAAAAAGTTTTATCAAAATATACTTCTATAATATTTTTTATTATACTTTGGGGGAGATTGCAGGCGCAACCGTGCTCGCTAAGCAGCTTACTAAGCCGCCTATTCTAAAGAAGAAGTTCTTAGCTCTTCAAATTACTAACTCTCTTAGGTATAGCCTTTCTAGTTATAGAAATATAAAGCTTTAACAACAACAACTTTTTTAACAACTTTTTTTGGCTCCCCCTTGTATACTTAGCCTAGACGCCTGTATTTTGCACATTTTAGAAAAGAATTTAGCATAATATAATAAAGCTAGTTGTTATTAAAACACTTATTATAAGCAAAGAAAAAAAAAATTATTATTAAGAATTTTTTAAACAAAATAGATTTAGCGTTTTTAAGATTAAATAATATAGTAAACTTTAAAGCTTATTATCGCAACGTGTATACGTATCCTCTAGCTAGAGCACAATTTATTAATTGGCTGGTATTTTGTTTCTAATAGTTATGAGCCTGGTGACGGTTAAAGCTGCGTTAGCGCTTTTAATGTGGTTGCTTACCTAGGTAGGTGACTACAAGTGAGAAATAGTAGCAAAATAAGCTTAGGGGATGCAGCACACATAAACACGTGTTGTATAGAGTTTTACTTTGTACGTGTAGGTTATTGTGCCTTCTCTAGGCTATCGTGCCTTACTTTAGGCTGTTGTGCCTTATTCTCTTTCCCCTGCTATTGTAGCGCCAAGAGAAGAGCTTGTTGCTCTTAGGTAGATTACGTAGCTTACTGCTAGTAATTTAGGGGGTGTGTCGCAACGTGTATATGTATCCTCTAGCCGGAGCACAATCTTTTAATTAGTTAGTATTTTGTTTCTAACACTTATAATAACGCGTAAAGCAACTCTGCTTATAAGCTAAGTAACTAATAGAATTACGTAATCTAAGAAAAAAAAAAGAATAGTGTTATAATTTAGTTACAAACTTAGGTCTTACAAAGAACTATTATAACTAACTAAAAAAGAACTTAACAGCGACACTACAAATCTACTATAATAGGTAGTTACGTAACTAATTACTACGCTAAAGACTATTAATAGGAGATAACGCACATCATTGCTAGAAGCGATTATAACTATTACAACTATCGCTAGAGCGATTACAACTATTAGAACTATTGCCTAGTATATAGTAATAGGCAATATACTCTTATAGCTTATTATATTTAACTCTCTACAAGACTCTAGTATTTAATCCAAGAATTATACTTTATTCTTAACCTTTTCTAATATTATATTAATTTAATAATTGTGCTATTACACTACCTCGACTATTATACTCACTTGTTCTCTAAGAACTAACTTTTAGATTCTCTTAAGATAATCTTCACAAGACTATGTTTTATGTAAAACACCTTGATATAATACTACCCTATTTTCTTGCTAAGGAATTAAAGTAAAGGCTATAATTTTCTTTTAAATTAGCTTTGTAGCAGTTATTATTAGTAGCTATTGTTTAACTTAATATAAGCTTATTAGGGTACTAGTAGACAAAGCAATTAATTTAGTGTTATTTAATCTCTCTCCTTAAAATTTATAAGGCAGAATCTTGTATTTTAGCCTGTGTAGGTAGAAGGCCTCGCCTAATAAGCTATTTAATATACTATAGGAGCTCTAGCTCTTGTTGTACAGTAGGTAGAGAGCCTGTTAATTCTAAGCCTTAAGGCTGTGCAAGGTTAATGCACCTTTATGCTTATAAGCAAGGGTTGTAGGCTTAACACTATTTTCTTTTGCGATGTGCACGTATATAGGTTTCTCTCCTAGATTTAGCAATTCTATTTACTTTTAAGGTGTTAAAGGTGGTAGTTGTTGTTGTAGTTAAAATAGGTTTTCTAAAAAAGTGAAAAGCAGCTACCCTCTACTAATTAGTCGCAAAAGTTAAAAAAAGATTATATATAGTTAACAAAATTTAAATAGTAAGTAGATAAAGTCTACGCGCTAGGCGCTTAGAGCAGAAAAGCTTAGACTACTAAGCAAAATTAGAGTTCAAAAAATTTGCTAAAAGTACTAAAAAAACAACACTAATTAAAACGTGTTTAACAGCAATTGCTAGCCTATAGCTAGCAACAAGATTGCAATAAAGATAAAAGAGGAAGGTAAAGACACGTACGTTACTACAGCAGAAGCCTGTAATACTTCTTTATAAAAGCTCACTGCCTACTACTTTTTACTTTTAGAATTTCCTACACTATATAGTACTATATATAAATAATTTATATATAAATAATATAATGCTTAGACTATTTTTTTTAATTAACACAAAAACTAATGGCTTATATTGGGTAAAGTTAAACCTTACTAAGTTACTATATAAGAAGCTATAACGTGTTTCCCGGGTTTGTGGCTAACCCAGTATGTGGCTAAGAATTTTCTTCCTATTTTTCCTCTAAGTATATCTCTACAAGTATTACAGTTATTAAGCTAAATCTAGAGTCTATCTAAAGCTCTATGTTTTTTCATTAAATTAAGCTACTAATTGCCTATTTAGGCCTAGTATTACCTAAGCTACTAAGCTTTTAGTTCTAGCGCTTCGCTTAAGCTTTAATGCTTACTTCTTATTAATAACATTGGTAATAGATTATGAAAACTTTATAATTTATAAGTAAGTACACAGCTTTAATATTATAGGTACAGATATATAAGCCTTAAAACTCTTTATATACTTTTATAATATACTTATCTTTAGTATAGTATTATCTTATGGCTAAAGGTATTAAGATTATAGAGTTATAATTTTATACCTTATTTAACATATAATTCTAAGAGCTAATATATGTCTAAATTACTTATATATAGTATAATAAAAGTTTAATAATAGATTAACTAGTACTTAAAGTTGCTTTAAATAACTTAAAAGTCTAGCCGTTATTATTAGTCTACATCAGTATTTAAGAACTAATACTGTGACGTAAAAGTTAAAAAGTATATAATATCTACTTATTTTTTATACTATACGCTAAAATAAGTTTATGTATACTTTTATTTATTAGTTACCTATAACATATTAAGTTCTTATAATTTATTATTAAGAATATTAGTAAGAAGTAAGAATTAAGCTTAAGCAAAGCGATAGAACTAAAGGCTTAGTAGCTTAGGTAATACTAGGCCTAAATAGGCAATTAGTAGCTTAATTTAAAGAACAAACACAGAGCTTTAGATAGACTCTAGATTTAGCTCAATAACTGCAATACTCGTAGAGATATACTTAGAGGAAAAATAGGAAGAAAATTCTTAGCCACATACTTGTTACAAGTAACAGAAAGGATTCTCTCCTTAACGTGGAAGGTAGGTTAAGGGTCAACCACACACACACCAGAAGGCAATAATCCGCGCAGGGCGCAGGGATCACGTAATTAGCATCCCGCCAAGACAGGACCTCTAGGAGGCTGCTGCTTAAAGGGAGGCTAACGCCCTCCCTAACATCCCTCTTAGATAGGAGGCACGGGAGAACACAGGACAAAGGCAATAGGTATAAAAATATATTAAATCTTATTATTATACTTGTTGTAGTTAACTTAAATAGTTTATCTTTTACGTAAATTATTAACTAGTTATTTTATTTTTTATTGAATTAGTATTGTTTACTTTTAGTTAATATTAATAACTTTTTTTTACTTAAATTATTTTTATAATACCTTATAAACTACTGTATACATTAGCCTCGCCCTAACATAAACTAAGTCTACATAAGTATAAACTAACCTTATGTAACACTTTAACTACTAGGAATTTTAGTAGATAATTTAACTAATAAGTTACTTAATTAACATTTATAATAGCATCCTAAAAAATTACTTAAAATAATATAGCCTAAGGTCTAGGACCCTCTGCGCTAAATTAACTAATGTTAAAAAATAATAAAATGCTTAAAACATCTAACTCTAACACTAAGGACAACCCTAGTGCCTAAGAGATTAAGAATCTTAGGTAACAAGCCTATGTCTAGGCATAGTAAGTAGCTTTTATAATAAACATAATTAATTAGCTTTTAAGTTAGCTAATAGCTACTTTAAACAAACAACCTATTGCTATAATAAAACCTAAGATAGTACTACTTAAAAAGTATAAAGAAGAATAAATAAAACTATAAATATTTTTTATTTATACTAATTTATACTGTAAGTATAATAAAGTCTTTACTAATTAAGAAAAGATCCTTATAGTAAGTACATATATAAAGAATAAAGCCTCTAATTAAATACAACTTTATATAAACAACTACCTACTTAATATAGAATATAAAGAAATTAAAGCTTAAACACAGGCCCTATTTATAAGTTAGACAAAGTTTAAATAAGAAATAGAATATATCTTTAAGAAAGTAGATGCTAAGAACTAGGCTAAAAAAAAATTACTTGCCTAAGGCAAACTACGTTAGTATTAGTATACACGGTAGAATTTAAGCAGCTGTAAGCATAGATTAATTAAGATAATAAGGCACTTTAAATAGTATTTAAAGCAGGCCTAAAAGAGAATATTAAAAATAGCTTTATATACTATAATAAGCCTAAAACACTATGCGCGCTAGCTAAGCTAGCTATATATATTAATAATAAGCTTTAGAAAAAACATAATTAAAAAAAATACTTTTAACTTAGTCTAGCTAACACAAGAAAGCAAGGCGGTAAGTATAATAAAAATAGCAATGCTATTATAACTAGCAAAGTATAAGAGAAAGCTAAAGATAGAAATACCTAAAAAAGAAGGTATAATAGCCTCTCTAAAAAAGAACGCTAAAAGCGTTATAATAATAAGGCATGTTTTTAATATAGTAAAGTTAGATACTTTGCCTAAGACTATAAGGAGAAACTAGTTAAATAAACAGCTATTAAAATTAAAATAATTAGACAAGGAACGCTATACCTAGCTTAGATAAAACTAGATAATAACTTAAGCAAATTAGACCTCTATAAGAAAGCACGCTTAATAGACAGCTATAAGATTATACTACAATAAAAACTAGATAATAAGGTTCTTATTTTAAGTAAACCTAGGCCTACAAATTAGAAAGTTAAGAATAAAGTTATACTAGAACAATAAGCTAGTAACTTGTGTTAGGTATGTAGAATAACAACGTATTACGCTAATAAGTATATAATTTAAGAAAGAATTATAATTTCTAGTAAGAACACTAAAGAGGTTAGATATTAAGCAATATACTAACAACCTTACTTTAATAATCTAATAGCTAAGGTTAAAGACTAAGAAGCTAAAGAAGTAGAAAGTACTTAAGAATATAAAGAGTTATGTTAGTACAACTATAAGCTTAATTACAAGTTTTATAAGAAATATAAAAAGCTAAGACTAGTGCTGCTACCTAAACTTATAGGCAGATAAATGCTTAGTAGACAAGTGTTACCTCTATAAACTTAAAAAAGTAGAAATCTACTACTAACTCTTATAGACCTAATGCAGGGATAAATGTAACTTCTATTAATAGTAACTTAAGAAAGGATAATAAGTAAACAACTACTACTATGCTACTTTATTATTACATATTTATAAGGCAGCAGACTGCCTAATTTACAAAGGAAAGAAGCTAAAGCTAAAAAAATAAGCTCTAAGGTAAGAAATACTTTATTAAAACCTCTATTAAAGCTTTTATTATAATAATAGTTGCTTAATACACTATAGCACTAAGTACAGTGCAGGCTACTTTCCTAAAAAGAGAAAAAGTAAGCAGGCAAAAAACTAAGATGCTGCTAGAGACAAGGTTACACTAGTAAAAGTATACTTAAGACAACTTTAAAGAAAGTATAGAATACTAATAGTTAAGTAAAGCAGTTGCTTACAACTATAATTATATATAGTTAAAACATGTAGGCGCTTATAAACAGTAAGGCTACATAAATAATAATCTCTCTACAAGTAGTAGAGAAATATAACATACTATACTAGGTTAAGAAAGAACTAATTCTAATAGTACTAGCTAATAAAAAACTTATAAGATATAAAGACAGCATAATATAGTTAGAGACTAAATTAATAAAGCTACAAATAGTAGGCATAAAGTACTAGATAAATGTTAATATTATAGATCTAGAAAGATTAGATATGTTAATTAGTTATAACTAGCTAAATACTTATAACCCCGCTATTAACTAGCAAATAAAAATAATACTTAGAAGAGAACTTATGCATAAGGTTACTAGAGTACGTAGAGAAATATGCTTAATAAATTAAAGCTTAACTTAGAACAAGAGATCTAGTAAAATCTTACTATATAAAATTAAAAAAATCTATGCAAAGAACTTTTAGAAGATAAGAGTTTTTTAAATAAAGTAAGTTGCAACTACAATAAAAAACCCTTACTACTAAGAATACTAAGAGAGTATTATACTAACAAGTTTAGGGAACTCTTTAAAGAGAACAAGGCTATAGAGCTAGTAAACTATTAAAATTAGAATTATAAGATTAATCTAGATAATAAAGCTAAGCTAAGCTTAGAACTAATGTACCTAATATTGCTTAAGCACAACGCTAAGCTAAGAGATTATATCTAAAAAAATTTAGAGAAAGAATTTATCTAACTAAGATTAAGCCTAATAGCCTTACTTATCTTGTTTGTAAAAAAGCTTAATAGGAAGTAGCAACTATGTGTTAACTTTAGAAAGTTAAACAGCGTAATGTAGAAGAACTAATATCTTTTACTACTAATATTAAAGCTTATAAATTTACTCTAGAGAGCTAAGTAGTTTACAAAATTTAACGTTTAGAAAAAATTTTACTAAATTAGAATTAAAGAAGGTTATAAGTAGATAACAGCGTTTAAGACACAGTATAAACTATTTAAATATATAGTAATACTTTTTAGATTAATATATGCACTAGCAACTTTTTAATTAATTATTAATAACGCACTTTATAAGTACTTTAGAATCTTTGTTACAGCCTACCTAGACAATATACTAGTATACTCTAGAGAAACGCTTAAAGAATATGTAGAGCATGTTAAGAAAGTGCTTAGAAAGCTTAAAAATTATAAGCTGTACCTGTAGCTAGGAAAGTGCAAATTCTATGTTAAAGAGACAGAATTCCTAGGCTTTATAATATTTATAAAAAAAGAGTAAAGATAAATTTAAAAAAGATTGCAGCTATACAAAAATAGCTAACACCTAAAACATTTAAGAACGTGTAATTCTTCTTAGAATTTATTAACTACTATTAGAAGTTTATTAAAGATTACTTAAAGATTACTACACCTCTTTTAGAGATTACAAAAAAGGAAATAGAATTTACTTAAAATAAAAAATAATAAAAAGTATTTAATAAAATTAAATAAATATTCCTAGGAGCACTTGTACTAGAGATATACAACCTAAAACAAAAGACGTAAGTTAAAACTAACACGTTAGATTATACACTTAGAGCTGTACTATTATAGTAGTACCTAGATAAAAAATAGAGACTAGTGTTCTACTATTTAAGGAAGTTCTCTAGAGTAGAACTTAATTATAACGTTTACAATAAAGAGCTACTAGAGGTAGTTAATTTCTTTAAATAGTAGGAAGTCTATTTATTAGAACTACTACTTTAAATTAAGGTTTTTACTAATTATTAGAACTTAGCAGGGTTTATAACAACAAAGATATTTAACTAACAACAAGTCTAATAAGCTAAAATATTAGCTTAGTTTAACTTTAAGATAATACACCGCGCTAGAACGCTTAACAAAGTAGTAAATACTTTAAGTAAAAGATCTAACTTACGCAAAGAAAGTTATAAGAAACTATATAACGCTATATTTAAAAAGATACTAGATAGTAGTCTATATTATAACTAGCTAGAACTAGCTAAAGTAGCTAAGGTAGCTAAGTAAGTAGAAACACTACAACAGTAGTAGTAGTAGAGAGCAGCTAGCTAGCAGTTTAAGCCTAAGAAAGACGGCTTTAATAAACTACTATAAGACAAACAAGAGTACTAAGATATAGTTAAAGAAAATTAAATATATATACCTCTATATATAAGATTAAGTCTTATTAAGAAACTATATAAGTCTCTAAAATACAAACATGCAGCAATTAAAGAAATAGTTAAGCAACTAGCTAAGGTGTTTACAATACTACGCTTATAAGTAAAAGTACAGAATATATTAAGCAACTGTTTAGCATATTACTAGAATAAGCCTAAGAAATATAAGCCTTATAGCTTATTACAACTCTTATAGCTACTAATAAAACTATAAAGTAGTGTAATAATAGACTTTATAGTAAAGCTCTTAAAATTATTAAAACTAAGATTGGCTTAACTTTGCAACACTATCCTAGTAATTATAAATTTATTAACTAAGGCAGCAAAGCTTATACCTATAAAAAAGGCTATTATAGTAGAAAGCTGCGTGTACAAAGTTATAAGAGCACTAGTATTAAAGCATAAGATACTTAAAGAGTTTATTACTAATTATAACAAACTATTTACGTCTTAGTATTAGAATATATTTCTAGGCAAAATTAGGTGTAAAGAAAAAGCTATTAACTAGCTTTTACTCTAAGACAGATAGCTAGACAGAAAGAACAAACTAGACACTAGAACAGAATCTAAAGATGTACGCTAATAAGCTATAAGACAACTAAGTTAAACTCTTGCTAATAGCATAATTAGCCTATAATAGTACAAGGTTAGTAACTATAAAGTACTTACTATACTATGCAAACTATAAATATAAGCTAGCTACTTATTAAGATTTAAAGAACATTAAGAGTATTATAGTAGGCGTAGATAATAAAGCCTGCTTAATGCAAGAGCTACACAAAAAATTAAGCAAGAATATAGCTTATAAAAACTTTATAATAGCTAAAGCAGCTAATAAGTAAAGAATTAAAAAACAAACTTTTAAAAAGAGGGACAAAGTTTTCCTGTTATAATAGAACTTAAAAACTAAGCAACTAAGCAGAAAACTAGATAACCTTTAAGTAGAACTATTTAAAATTCTAAAGAAAATAGGCAATATAAACTATAAACTTTAATTGCTACTAGGTATACGCGTTTACTTTGTCTTTTATAAAAAACTTCTAGAAAGAGCACCTTTAAATACTAAGCTAGCTACTAACATAGAGCTTAAAGACAACAAGTATAAAGTTAAAGAAATTAAAAACTTGTAAAAAATTAGTTGTTAGTAAAAATACTTAGTTAAATAGTAAGAATAGCTAAAGAGCTAAAATACTTAGAAACTAAAAAAAAATTAAATAAACTGCAAGTTATAGGTACTTAAGTACTATTAAAGATACCTAGAGAAGAAAGAACTAGGTTTTTAAGAAAAAAAAAGTAATTAAAAAAAAATTAAAGAAAGTAGGCAGAATTTCTCTTAGCTTACTCCTTTGCGTAATCTTAGAGACTTAAAATTGCGTAATTACAATTAGCGTAAAAGCGCTCTAAAGCCTTAGTCTTAGCAACCTCTAGGTAAAGCTAAGCAACCTTTGCTTTAGCATAAAGAAGTGCTAACTACTTTTTACGCTCTTTAGCCTTTACCTTCTTTTACTCTTTTTTAGAAATAAAAAGACTACACTTTACCTTTACAAAAATACTACTAGCATAACAACTAGTTATAGTATTTATAAAATAATAAAGATTTTTCTTCTTATAGCGCTTATAATAAAACGTTATTTTTTTTTCTTGCTAATAAATGCAATTAGCCTAGGCTTAACACTATTAAGTTAAGTTAGTTAAACAAACACAATAAGACAATAAAACTTTAGGCATAGTTAAAAAGGCGTAGAAAGAAAAAAGCATATAATATAATAGGCGTACTAAAGCCTTATATACAGCTAGTAATTTAACACGCAGCGCAGGAAAACAATAATTAAAAGTATTAAGACAATACACTTAAGAAAAGGGATAATATTATAAGTAACAAAAAAGATTCTCTTCTTAATATAGAAGGTAAGTTAAAAGTTAACTATATACACGCTAGAAGGCAATAATTTACGCAGGGCGTAAGAATTACGTAATTAGTATCTTGCTAAGACAGGACCTCTAGGAGGCTGCTGCTTAAAGGGAGGCTAATGCCCTCTCTAATATCTCTCTTAAATAAAAGGCACGGGAGGACATAGAACAAAGGTAATAGGTATAAGAATATACTAAATCTTATTATTATATTTATTATAGTTAACTAAAATAGTTTATCTCTTACATAGATTGTTAACTAGTTATTCAATTTTTTATAAAATTAGTATTGTTTACCTTTAGTTAACATTAATAACTCTTTTCTACTTAAATTATTCCTACAATACCTTACGGACTACTGCATACAGTAGCCTCGCCCTAACACAGACTAAGTTTAGACAAGTATAGACTAACCCCGTGTAACAATACTAGGTTATCCACGAACCTGGGAAACACGTTAGTAGTAAATTATAAAGCCTACGTTTACTTTTATTAAGCAGCCTTTTTAGTTAGTTAAAGAGGATCTGTTAGTACTAGCTCTTATAGTAATTAAGTAAACGCAGAGGTTAAATTTTATTATTTATTAACACCTTATTAATGCATTTAGTATTATAAATGTTAGAGTTATAATAAAAGTTGTAAAAAGCTTATTTAGTAGCAAGTTTATTAAATATGTTGCGTATATTAATAGTCTAGGTGTAGTAATAGTATATTATTTTACTAATCTCTTCTTATGTAAATACAACTTTAGTAAAAAGACCTTATAGTAGCTTTATAAAGAGTAAAAGCGTATTAAAATAGCTATTAAGCAGCTAAAACAAACTAATAAGTAAGAAATCTTTATAAGTTGCCTCTAGAAATAGGAAAGCTATACTTAGATAGTAACGCTGTTGTTGTATGTTTACATCTATAGGCGCTAGAAACGCTGCAACTGCAACACCGCTAGAATAGCAACAGAGACAACAGAAGTTGCGGTTATTAGTAAATAGTTATTAGTTAAGACAGTTAGTTAGAAGGATATCGCGCATCTTTATTTCCGTCCGAACATGCTGGAGCGACACACCAATTGCGTGCCGGCAATGCCGAATGTTAGCAATAAATCTTTTTTTACCAAAAAGGTGTCTACAAAATGTGTGGTCACATCAAAAGGTTGTCTTAAAAGGCCGAAGCCATTAGCGATTCTATAGCTGCAAGCGCAGCCTTAATTGAGCTTTTATTAGTGGTGTTACGCGTTGTTGAAAAAATAGTGTTGCATGGGCGAATCAGGCGTTACGCCGTCCCGGGCGTTACGCCGTCCACCTCGGTAACATCGCGGGAACTTTGGCTGGTCACTTTGCTACACGCTGTAGACGCCGTTGTCGGCGTTCTTCCCCCGCGCCATCTAATGCAGTTTTCTTATCTACGTGTAGAGCGCTAGACAGTTCAAGCTCCAACATCGGACTGGAACAATCTTTAAACACCTTCTACTCTAGGGTTAACAATCTTCATTCTATCTAAGATGTACCTCCGTGCCGTCCACGCCGAGAAAGACATTGCCAAGCTGCACCAATTCATCCGCGCCAACCCATTGGGCATCTTTACCACAGCCATTGAATCCAAGTCGTTTCCTTTTCTTCAATCGAGTCATATTCCCTTCGTCTTGGATACCGAAGATACAGCCGACGAGGTCCATCTTGGCGTTCTCCGGGGCCATCTCGCTCGAGCCAATCCACAAGCTAAAGCTTTGATCGAACACCTCGATTCCCAACCCGACGACGAGAAAAGTGATGGGGCTCAGCACATTCGGACTGTCTCACGCGATATCATGATCCTTTTCAATGGACCTGCCCACCACTATGTCACACCTAAGTTCTACAAAGAGACCAAGCCCGCAAACGGGAAAGTAGTTCCCACATGGAACTACTCAGCGGTGCAGGTATACGGTCGCGCCTCTGTCTATTACGACACCAAGGCCGCCATCACAGGTGAATTTCTCGACAAACAAATCAGGGATCTGTCCCTCCAGTCTGAGAGAGACATCATGGGTTACGAGAAGCCGTGGCAGGTGGATGACGCGCCCGCCTCGTACATTGAGTTATTAAAGAAAGCAATCATCGGTATCCAAATCGAGATATCGGATATTGGCGGAAAGAACAAAATGAGTCAAGAGATGTCTGCCGGTGATCAACAAGGTGTCATAGATGGTTTCAGGGCCATGGGGTCAGATATTGCAGCTGAGATTGCAAGAACAGTAGAGCTAAAGGGCAAAGTTAGTAAATGTTAGCTGCAATTTCATCTGTGAAATCGCCTACTAAGCCGCGAAACCTTCCCGCGGGCACTTGGCGGCTTTTTCAGCTTTTGAAAAGTAAGAAGCTAAACAATTTTTCTTCTTGAGGGTGTTCCTAATCCCAAGCTTCCCTTCCGAAGGTCCTCATCCAGTTTAGCAATTGCGACTGCAACAACATAACGACACGTCGCAATCAAACTTGCGACCGAGCCAGCTCATTTGTTGTGATAGGCAACCGCGGGTGGTGACCGCAGGTGTGTTAGTCTTCGTGCCACAGGGTCGGTCGGCCTGAAAGTGAAAAGTGGCTGTGCAAATTGTAAGGTTTTTAAAAACACAAGGGTATCATATCGAAACGCCAAGGCAAAATCTACAAACTGAACTCAGCTAGGGTGGTCAATAGTACCAGCTCTCCAACAACTTATCCACCTTCCGCCTTCCTTGATTCTCTAGTCCCTCCATATCAATATTCTCTTCATCTTCTGCCGTAGAAGGGACCTGAATATGTCCAGTGTTCTCTTCCACCCGTGCGGCAACGCGTATCGCCAATGTGCGTGTCTTTGCCAGCTCTGGCGCAAGCGGCGCGTCCTTCCACACCAGATTTGGTTGTATATTCTCCTTGGGTTTGCGATAAGGTTCTAGTAGCGATAGCAGCGTGCGATATGTATCAAGTCGGTTCTGAAGCGTCTGCCGGCGTGCAGAGAGTTCTTGGAGGCGGGAGACGGAGGAGAGGTATTCGTCTTGTGTGACTTGGGCGTCACGGTCGGGCCATGTCGTGGGCAGTTTCGCAATGTTTTCGTCAAGCGTTAGGTCGTCGTTCTGGTATAGTGCGTGCGAATCGTCTTCGTGGGTATCAGATGGAGCGTTTGCATCTTCGGTTTCGTCGAAATGCTGCGCACCAGATTCCCAGTATAGTATGTCTATTTGCTCGACGACGTGCTCGATCATTTGGCGGCTGTAGACTTTGCGGGAGTGCTGTTTGAGGTCGCGGTTGACTGCTTGGTATTAGTACGGGGGGATAGAGTCTAACATAAACCGTATGACATGTACCTTTATCCAGTACTCCCTTCATGACGCTGAGTTCAATCCCCCCATCTTGCGCAAGTGTACGCAGACGTTCTGACGGCGGTATTCGACGCGATAGAATGTGTTTCCTGGTCTGGAGGAATCTTTGCTTTTGCTCGACGACGGTACCTTGTTTCGATCTTGCGGCTGGCACGCGTCCATCCATTGTGGGATTGTTGAGGAGGTTTGGTGATCAATATCACAGACATGTGCAACTGTGGATCGCGGGGACTAGCGCGACGCGTTGAGATCAAGCTTTACTTAATTGAGACAGCGCATAATTAACTCCTCGGGGTGCCTGCAGCAATCGACATCCAAAGGAAACTTGCTGTTCTCGGCTGTTGAGTAGTGAAAGCTGACAACGGTTGTTGAGGCTATGTCGTTCGCTGCAAGTTCCGCAATCTTGGTCACCTTACCAATCTTGGATTGTTGCGGCTGTGCAGCTCGGCGTAGAATCTTTAAAGCGAGCAATGCGAGAGATTGTCCTGCCAGACTGAGTTTCGAAGTCTCTGTCCAAAGAGCGTATAGGCGAGCAGCACTGCAGAACCTCGTATATTTCAGGTCTGCCTTCTCGGCGACAAGGCGACGAAGAGTAATGCGAATGGCAAACCGAGTTGAGAGCATTCAAAAAGTCACCTTTTCCCACATGGCTAATGTTTTTGTTAATGTATCCCAATTGTCAAGAACACCCCCATTGTTCAGTTTTCAAGTGTGTCCCTACTACCGCCCGAGAAGATGTCTACCTCCATTGCTCTGCAGAATATGATCCTCTCAGATGCAAACGACGACACCGTGCGCCACCGCAAACCCTCCAAGACACATATGGAGTCCAAATTATGCTCTCAATTTGGAGAACCATGGCTGCACACTCCTCACGACGTGGTATCTTCCGGTCTGCCCCTTGACTCTCACTCCCTCAACCCAACGGCAGTATACTGGGTCGCACCTCATGGCTTGCTCAGCAAGAACATTACGATCCTTGACTTGACCAAAGATATGGATGTGCCATATACTGGCATGACAACCGAATACAAAGCTGAGATCAAAAAAGCCATGAAGGATCACTCCTTCGCGCCGGTACTGACCTGCCATCGTCGTACCTGGCTCGGTCTCGAGTATGAAATTACCGACGGCCAGGACGCTAGAGTCGCACATTGGTCGCATCCCTGGTCGTCGGTTGGTGAAGCCGTCGTCACATTTCCAGACGACTCGCCTCACTCATCGCATCCTATCAGTTTGAGCAACAAACGCTGGGGACTGCGCACCGAGTCGTTTGTTTGCAATTCGCAGCAGTACATTTGGCAAATGGACAGCTTATGGCACTCGACAAACATGACGCTGTACCGCGTGATGGGGAGCGGTGATCAGCAGAGCAAGGTCGAAGTGGGCAAGTATGGGCAGAAGTGGTGGAGTAGAATCGTCACCGGTGGAACGTTGGTGGTAGACGGCAACGAGATTGATTGTGTTGTTGCTTGTTTGACGCTCGTCGTGGTGTTGAAGAAGAAGCGGCAGAGGGCTGCAGAGAGACATGAGGGGTGAGAGTCAAAGGTGGAGAAGGATTCGCCATGCTGTTCAAGATTCCGAGGTTCGGCCAATGGGCTCAGGCTGTCCTGTGGCGTCGCTCGTCCTGGAAGGTGGGAACGGGCTGGCACGTGCACATGGCTAATACGGTAATACGGAGCCACGCCATGCGCAAAAAAAACTGAACAGGTGGCCTGAGCTGCATTGCCGAGGTATGCCGAAAACGGCGATTTCTCACCCAAAAAGGGCGTTTTAAACACGATAGAGGCATGTAGACAAAAGAATATTATTGTTAAAGCTTCTAGTTTGTATAGAGATAGCTATATAAGCTTAAATTTAGTAGTTGCGATTGCTAAACTCACTATAACTAAGTTTTTACTTGTGTATTTAGGAAGTAATACGCGTGCTAGAGGCGTTTAGGTCGCTTATTAATGCAATCTCTAGTTATTTTTATTGTGACCTTGCTCTATTCAAGTTATAATTAAGCTTTAAGTTACGCTATTATATTAACGTACTCTATAGGCGAGTGGCTCACACGGGCGAGTGGCTCACTCTGCCAAGACCCTATCAAAAATCGCAACTACCTCTATCTATCTTACAATGCCGTAACGTAACAATGTTATAAAGCCTTTAAACAAACGTTAAATGTAGCTTAATCTCTAGGCTTTAAAATAAAACGCGATTCTTATTTAGCAATGTGCTGTAGCTACCTTTACCGTTACTTAAAGAATACTTAGCTGCTAATTTGCTAGAGAGTAACCTTAACGTAATTGTATAGCTAACTTTGGCTTCAGCCTTTTAAGACAACCTTTTAATGTAACTACACATTTAGTAGACACCTTTTTAGTAAAAAAAGATTTATTGCTAACAACAAGTATCTATGCTTATGCCCCCTTGTATAGTATTGCCGGCACGCAATTAGTGTGTCGCATATTTAAATAGAAATAAAGATGCGCAATATCTCTTTAATTAACCCTCTTAACTAATAACTATTTACTACTAACTATTTACTGCTAACTACAACTTCTGTTGTTCTATTGCTGTCCTAGCAGTGTTATAGTTGCGGTGTTTAGTATCTATTCTTAGATGTAAATAAATAATATTGGCATTACTATCTATATATAGCTCTTTTATTTTTAAAGGTGCTTTATGTAATCTTCTTGTTTATTTGTTTATTTTAGCTACTTAATAGCTGTTTTAATCCGCTTTTACTTCTTGTAAAGCTACTTTTAAGTTTTTTTACTAAAGTTATATTAGTATAACGTGAGCGGCAAGCGAAACGCCCAGGTAAGCGAAACGCCTACCCTCTGCTAAGACTACCTCTCTCTCTACCTTTTATCTCATGTCTTATTAACCTAATCTTAGAGCGCTTTCTCCTAAAGACAGAATTATCTTAGCTATTTAAGCAATAAAATTAGACGCAAATTTAAGTAATTAACACGCTACTATAACTTATAGTCTTAGTAGAAGAACTTTTTGTAATTAACGCGCTAGAACTACTTTACAACGCAATACTTACGCTAACTTATTCAAGTTGTAAAGGTATAAAAAGAAGGCAGTTATATAATATATAAGGAAGCTTAACACATAAGGTTTTGCCTCTACACTTAGCTATATACGTAAAATAGCTAACTAACTACTAGCTACCTATAGTAGTAGCTAGGTTAAAGAAAAATAGGCTAGAAACCTAGTTAAGCAAAAGCTAAAAGTTAAGTCTTAAGTAACTAAATAGTATAATTATTAGAAAGTCCTGTGTAGTAATTTAGCTATTATTAGCTTCTAGCTTAACTGTATACGCAATGTTAAAGCTAAGTATAGTATTTTTAATAAAAATACTTATAACTTTAATAAACTAGCTTTTAAATAAGTATTAGAAAATTAGTTAAAGTAGTAATAGCGTCTAAAAGACGTCTTAAACTACTTAGAGTTTAGCCTAGCAATAGAAAGTAAGTAACTTTAATCACTACTATTAATATAAAGGGCTAAAATATTCTACTTTTTTTTTTTAAAGCAAAGTACTACAACTAGGCTTAGTACTACCGTGTTAAGAACTAAAAGATAAGCGTTAGTAATAATAGCTAAATAATAAATAAGCTTAGTCTTGCCTAGTTACAGCACTTTATCTAGTATACAAAAGTAAAGATAGTAAATAGCTACTAACAATTAATTCTTAATAGCTATAAGAGCTATAATTTATTTATTTTTTAAAATACTAACAAAAAAACGAAAAATAATACTTTTTATATGCCTTTATACTTATTATATATTGTAAAGATACTAAATATAGGTTATCTTACGCCCTTAAAGTAGGCGTATAAGTAAGAAATTATTTTCTTAGCAGACAGCTCTATTGACTATATTTATAAAAAAGCCTTTTTAGCTGCCTTTAAATAATTTTTTAAAAAGACATTTTTAAGAACTATATATTATATTAAGCTTTTAAGTAACTAGTTTAGTCTTAAATAACTTATAAGTAGTACTATTAAAGCTTAAAGTAAAGCTTTATACGCTAACACTACTTATATTAAAGCTAACTTTTTAGTAACTTAAAATACTAAGTAACGCCTAAGAATTAGAAGCTTAAACAATACTAGTTGTTAAGAAAATAGAAAGATATAAGAGCTTATTACTTAATTGTAGTATTAAAATGGTTTTATAAGTAAAAAAGGAGTTAACTTTAAAAGTATATTTATACGCGTTGCTTAAAGCTAGAGTAGCTAGTCTTAAGTAGGCAAATCAAGCTATCAGTAACCAATAAAAGCGCAAGAAGAAGACGATCTAGAAAAAAGAAGCTTTATTATAAGTAAAGGTAGAGGATATAGTTAGTTAAAGAGATGTTAAGGTTTAGTTAGAAGCGGAGAGGAGTTAAAAGAGGGTGCGCGCTAGTAGTAGTAGAGAGGGTATTTAACACTGCAAAGGGTGCAGCAAGACAGTGCACAATAAGCGCATATGCAAGAAAAATGTAGTAGACTTATAAGATTAATTTAAGCTACTATGCACTACAAGAGCTTATTATAGTGTTAAGTTATTAACATGTAAAAGTAGAGTACAAAGAGAAATAGGCGTTTCGCTTACCTAGGCGTTTCACTTGCCGCTTACGTTAAAAGGAAATTATTAAAGTAATATACTTTTACGACACTTAGCATATAAATACACACAGTGTATATAGTGTACTAGCTAAACTAGCCTTTTATAGTCTTTGTTATAACTTTAACATCTATAACACTAGATATATTAAAGATGTCTTAACTAGGCTGGCAAATAGGTTAGGGGAACCTATACTTAGTTAGGGTTAGGTTGTGTTCGCACGGACGTGGGTTGTGGTTAGGTTGTGGTCGCATTAACTAGGTAGTAGGATTAAGTTAAGGTCGCACAGACGTCTAGTTGTAGTTAAGTTAAGGTAGTTAAAGCTTGTACATAGTAAATTAGGTTATAAGTTAAGTTGTAGTTAGGTTAGAGTTAGGTTACAGTGTTTATTATTAGTTATCTATAAGTTATTGAATTAAGACTTAAACTAAACAGAAATGCTATAAGAATAATCTTATTTGACTATAGTTAGTTCTTATAGCTTATTATTATAGTAGCGCTTAATACGCTGCTATTTCTATAGCTAAAGTAGAAAGTCTTTATCTGTAGGCTTGTTATCTTCTACTATTTCTTCTTCTAGACTGAGTCGACTGTCTCTAGGCGCTAGGAGCTTAAGTAGATTATTAATCTTGTTATACAATGCTTTAGCGCTATCTATATTCTATATAGAGATTCTTTACTTTTCTAAATCTTAAGGGATTGTATTCTTCAAACTATGGTCTACTGTATAGTTAATGCTAAAAGTTAATATCTATAATTACTAATAGCATTTTTTGCAGTATTAAAAACGCGCTTAATACTAACACTAGTAATTAGAATCACTAGTATATGCTTGGCAACTTAAGCTAGCCAAAAATATGTAGTTTAATTCTATTACCACTACAATAAAACATTAAATAATGTCCCTAGTTTAACATAAGAAGTGCTAAGATATGATTTTCTTTCTCATTAAGTAAGACTCTATACTTATTCTCTTTTCTCTACATTAGATCGTTAACTTAAACTGAGAAAGCTGCTCAAAGATAATGAAGAAGCAGGCCTTTAAATTGATTCACAGCTAATCTTTCTTTTTGAAAACAATCGGTTGAGGCTAGTAAATAATATGCTTTTTTAGCTCTGCTATATTAAGTAAAATTGTTAGAAAACTGTTAGCAATATATATGCTTGTCTTAGAGATTCTAAGTAGTATTTTTACTAGCTTTCTAGTACTCTTCTATAATAAACAACTATAATAATTATAATACCTAAACCTTATACACTATAAGCTTTTAAGTTAGATTAAGAATAGCTGCGTATTGAAATAGAAACTCTTGCTTAGCTAATGTTTTCGCGTAATACTTGTTTAGTTTTACCTTATCTTTGTCTATAGCAGCTTATACTATTGCAGGCTACTTTATAGTGCGACTTTCTATGTCCTTATTATCATTTTTTAATGGTAAGTTTATACAAATAAAAAGACAAGTATACATAAGCTAATTATATAAGACTTATGGCTTCTAGTTTTTACTTAAAAAGCTTATAGCGTTATTACACTGCTTGAGCATCTCTATAATTACTTTAAAATAGCGCTACTTAATAGAAGAGAATTAGAGACGCTAAAATTTATATAAATAGATCTCTCTAGTCTTGTTGTAAGGAAGAATAACAATAGCAAAAGTACTTCTTTTCATTACAATTTCTTGAACTAGTGTACAGGCGTTGGATTGTATAAAGACCTACTGCTACAAGAGCAGAAATTAACTAGTGTTTATATTATGCAAGAACAGGGTTAGTAAGATAATAATTTTATTATAGGGTAAGTATAAAAGACTATTGATAGAAGGAGACATCTATTTAATTATATAGTGCAAGAATTGAGTTGTGGAGTATGTAAATAATAGATAGTAAGTCCCTTCCTGCAATACACAGAAGAGGTTATATACCTTAAGATTAGGTAGTTAAGCACTAAGCTGGTGTGCAGTAAAGTATTACCCTATGCACTACCACAAACCTCCTCTTCCTGCGAGCTTAGCTCTATCAAGCTCTTTATTCTACAAGAAGAAAAAGAAAAAAACAACAAAAAAATAAACAAAATCAAATAAAAGAAATGTCAACTAACTACTTAAGTTACAGCCTAGTATTGACAGAACACATTTCAATAGAGTAGCTATAGAGTTGAGGTGTACAATAAGCACCTAGATTTATAAGCTTAGTAATTTTCTTACTACATACTTATTTGAGACACATCTTTATTATAAGCTTATTTTTTACTTCTTTAAGCGCTTACTTTAACAATGTTCCTAAGTAGTAGTAGTTGTTACACTTAGTTTAGACGTAGGTACAGTAGTAGTAGTAGCAGTAGCAGTAAAAGCTTAAGTTTCTAAAATTAATTAAAGATAACTACAACGCAGCTACCTAGTAAGAGTTATAAGTACTAAGACGTTATTAGAAATAACAATATTAAATTAAGCTTAAGCCAAGAAAGGCGCTCTATAAAAAAAGACTATAATAGCATCTTTGCTATTTTAGAAGAGTGAGCGCTTATTTACTTTTAGGCTATGCTTTTTTTAAAGTTTCTAGAGAGAACTAGCTTAAAAGAAATTAGTATTTTATTTCTTCTTGTTCTTTGCTGTGTGTGAAGAGTCCTTTCTATTAGCAAAAAAGAATAATTCGTTAAGAACACCTTAGACAAGGTTATCTATTGGAGTATTGACACGCGGATCATCTTGTTGATTAGGTGATTCTAGTAAGCTGTTCACGTGACGGCCCCGCTAGCGTCTATATAAACGTGCTAGATTATCGTATGTCTCTTTAGTAGTTATTTAGACACTTTGTTGTAGCACTTAGTTAATTAATATACCCACTTTCTACTTAGGTAATTAAACAATTGCTCCTTCTTAGCTCTTATAGTTATAAGCCCAGCTGCTTAATTGTAGTATTAATTCCTACTGCGTAATTAGCAAGCTAGAAGGTTAACTATTTAATTATTACCTTACTCTCCTCTACTCTTTTACAGCACCTCTAGCAGATTTGTCACGGATGGTTGCGTGTTGACTGGGTCCGCCAAACTCGCTTATCGTTAGCTTGCCCACCTGCAATTGTGCTTATAAGGGGCT
>WBOK01000201.1:0-130608 GCA_009289805.1 Alternaria gansuensis | reverse complement strand
GAAGGTGTATCACTTCGGCAATCTCCTCCTGCGCAAATGCAACCTTAGCAAAGAGACTTGGGAGTGGCTTCGCGAGGAGCAAAGGCGAATGGCAAATCATAGGCTATGTGCCGTTTTCATTTGAGCGCCTAACCGCGCACTTGTGGGTTTCATGCGCACGCGGAAGACAGCGCCTGCAAACTGTATCCACACTATTACGTCCAAGGCTCTGTGATGAGTTCAGCCTCGCCTGCACGCCATTCGCCAAAGGGCTACCCTTCGTTCTGATTTGTGTTGGAACTGTGTCAATGGAGGTGCCATCGTGTTCTAGGCGTCGCTGATTTTCAGTAGGTTCGCCGGCACACGTAGGATTGCAGTAGGGATTCTGACACCTAGTGAGGCCTGTCGCTCGGACAAAATCTTCCGCCGTATTCGTACTAGATTAGGAAGTTCCTTCCATGTTGACCATTCGAGTTTTGAGCAAAAACACCCCTAAACAAGTCATAATTACTGTTAAAGACCTGCTTAGTACGTATACGTTCACTCCCTGCAAGATCACTGGTGCAGATCGCCGTAGAAGTGCCGTCCCTCCCCAATGTAGCTGGCCTGCGCAGTCCGTAAGCCGCTGCTTCCATTCTTGATCCATCTGGAGAGAGTCCATCGACCGTTTGATCATTTGGTTGTACTCTTCCCTCCTTTTGTTCATCGTCTTTACCACTGCTTTATATCGCGCCGCCGAACCCAGCAATCGTCCGCTCATCAGAGATCTGACATTTCAATCTAAACAAGACGCTTCATCCTACATCAACTCCTTGCCGAACCAAGTGTACGATACACACCGTTTGAAGTATATCTCACAACGACGAGCGCTCCTTCCCGCTACCGACCTCTCTCCCGACAGCCCTACCAGTGCGCAAAGCCTGTGTCCACAACTTTGGAGGCGACAATCGCTATCGGGCGATACAATGGCACACAAGGACTCCCCTGAGGTGGTGGTAGCCATGAGACTTAGGGAAAGTCCTTGATCAGCATTGCCACGCTTGTACGGCCGGCCTGAGTACGTGGCCGCCCCTACTGGCGGCATACACACTGATGAACCAAGAGACTTCGACAAGTACAAGACTGCAACAATTGAGTGCGTCGAAGCAGAAGCGTCACGTACCGCGACGACTCGCGAGTAGCTTGGTCATGGTCGATCCGCGTATGACACTTTCACAAGGACGAGTTGATAGATAATACGCCCCTGGCGATTGTTTCGTTGGCCAAAGAAGTTAGGCTGGGCTACTTCGGTCAGGCTTAACAAGACGTGAATGTCTCACGAACGCTGTAAGTGCGGAGTCGCAGAAGAATCGGCCTAACACTATCCAAGAGCACGAATCCTACATCCTGCGTGGCTTGACGGCGCACAGGGCTGGCTTCTTGCTGCGTACCCACCAATCCGATTGTTGGATTTAATGCATAGCGCTAATGTATGTGCCAGCTTGACGCTCTGCACCAATGTGGTACGGCTACGAAGTCTATTCCTTATTTAGACCGTACGACCTCTCTCCCCATTGCCGCCACAAGCACTCTGCCATTACAGGGGCCAACAACGCTTCGGAAGTCGATAAGTGCGACTACAATACAAAGTCCTGGCGAATCTCGAATGCCGATCTAGAACAAAGCTATACGAAGCCTCGCGCTTGCAGTAGACACGATCGCGGCAAGCAATACCGTACCAAGGCATAAACACTGTAAGCAGTCGCAGGCATCATATCAACGAACACATTAACGGGCCCCTGATAACTAGGGACATCACTTCCGCCGTGTTAGGAAGGGCTTTCTTCCGCGACTGGATAGGACTGCGGTCTTACTCTTTCCCACCAACCTTCCAGTCGCCGATCGTCGCATAATTACAAAGTTCGGAATTGAGCGGGAAGGAGTTAGACCCAGGAAGGGGACCATAATCTCGGGCTGTTCAAAACTCCCGACCAGCATACGAACCTGAGGTCGGATCTGAAATGCTTCGTGTGCAACACCGGTGGACAGGCCTTGCAAGCAGCAGCGTGCCGGGTACCATCGAACCTGGGTAAACCGCATGGACTTGTACGACGGTGAAGACCCACACGATGCTTTCGTCGCGGTATGCGTAATAAGGAACGTCCAATGTACGCTGTCCTGAAGCTGAGTATCGGTCCGACCCGACGCGCCCCGGGGCGTGCCTTCCGCATACTAAGACACTGGCTCCCGCTGGGAAACGCCTGTCTGAATCCACCTATCCCTAACACCAGCTCAAAAGTCTCTTCGGCGCATGCTGACCATCACAGACCAACGGCAATACGAAGAGTTCTCGATAAACTCTATTGCCCCCGGCTCAACTTCAGTGACGTGACGCTTGCGTCTTATGCACCACTATCACAGCGCACGGATGCAGAGTCACCGGTAGTTGCGCCTCACATCAAATCTCATCTTGCGCCCCTATGGGAAGTCGCAAGATCTTACTGCCTGGTCTTCAAGGCGTCTACTGAATACCCCAATACCCATTTTGTGTAATTGCACTGGCTGATCTATGCCCAGAAACAGGCCCGAAATAAGACCTACTAGACTCTCGTACACATGCTTCAGAAGCCCGTATGCGAGTGGTGGCCGGTTAGATTGGACGCGACCGCTTATTTCAGCCACGTCACGCCTGGTAGATCTGCATCATGCGACCACAGTCAGCACAAAACTAGCCGCTGTCCTCATTCAAATCAACTACGGAGTCTTCTCAAGACGGTAGGTCGATCTACCAGAGCTGTGTTGCTCTTGGCTCATTATACATTGTGCCGCAGTCGCGGGGACAGCGGAATGACAGCGTCGTGATTGAACATTGGCATTCGTCCATCGAAACGCGATTCATTTTCTACACGAAGCCATATAGAGCACTCAAGAAAGGTTCCCGGACTGTTATACGTACAAAGAAGCTGGCTGTTTAGGTTAACAGGCCTTATAGAATATTGCTGCCGGTATTGAGAGCCCTGTGTATGTCGTATTATCGCTAAGGTAAGTTTAGTAACCCGACTTCTTGTCATGCTGCGCTTCCTAGTACCTATATATCCTGCTTATCCATGATGCGCAAACGTCCCTAGCCAAAAGTTTAGTCGTCCAAAAAAAACACCTTTCCTCTATCCCGTCCCGCCTTCTTTCAATCCAGTCACGTTCATCGGTGCGCCACATTTCGAGACTTAAATCGTGGGCGCTGCTCTCTCTGAATTACGCTTTGACGTCGCCGCCTTCATCCAGCTGATTGGACGAACACAGCGGAGCAACGGGAGCTCCCGCATCGGTACCAAGACCACCACCACCACCCCTTGCAAAGGACTTATACAACCCGTTTACCAATCCGTCACCACTTACACGGATCCGGGACAGGCACTTCAACCTTACAACCCGCAGCTCCTCTGTTCGTCAATGACATCCCAAACCGCAGTTCCCGTAGCGCCCCCAAGTGGGGACCCGCCTCAACTCCCCAGCTGCCACTGACAAGTTTCCGCAATATAAAAAAAAAAAAAAAGACAGTCAAGCTACACTAGAACAAAAACTACTCCCCAGCCCCACGCTTCGGAAGTCTCCCTTGCCATTTTTCTCTTTCTTTCCCCCTTTTTTTCCCCCCTAGAGCCACACAATGAGCGACTGCACAGCACAAGACCCCACGCCTCCGTGGCACCAGCGGTACACGGCGGTCCGGGAAACAGCCCTGAACTTCATCCACGCGCAAACGCTCGATGAGGGGCTCCCCGAACGCCTAGACTTCGCCACCCTACGCACCTTGTGCGCCCCTTCCTTCCACCACTCATGGGGCCACAACTACGCCGTGTCTCGTAGTCCTCCCCTCCAAGGCACGCTTTCCTTTGAGGGGTTCGCCTCCCATTTAAAGGCCATGCTGCCTAAGCTTGAGTCGTTCAAGGCGGTCGTCACGGATGTCGTGGTCGATCCTGTGGCGATGAAGGTCGTGCTGCGGGTAAGTTTTTGGATGCGGGCTAGAGGGGCTGCGGACGAGCATGTGGTGGAGAATGATTTGTTGTGGGGGTTGGAGATGGAAGAGGTGCGTGGTAGTGGTGGCGGGGAAGTGAAGATTAAGAAGAGTGTTGAGTTTGTGGATGGGGCGGCGGCGGGGAGGTTGGGGGAGATTATGGGTGCGATGGTGTAGTTACGGCGGGGGGTGTGTGTGTGTGTGTGTGTGTGTGTGTGTGAGAATAGATTTGCAGTTATCGGGACATCATATGGAAAAGGTGGAGTTGCGCGGATGTTCTGAAGCGTGATTCTGTCGGGTTTTTCTTCTTCATAATCGTGACGTTGAGGTCTCGTTCTTCTATCTTGACATACTTAGTGATCATAGGAATGCTGTCTAATCGAGTCATACCATGCCCATAACTCCATTGCTACTATTCCCATACCGTCGACCCATATCTACTAGAGTTTCATTGTGTATCGTGTCCAAGATCCGTTTTGTTGCTTGTCCTTCTTCCCTCTCCATACCATCTAGTGCGATGTCCCATTGGTGCTTCCCTGCCTAACGATCCAAGTAAGCAAGTCCACCTTTGTAACAACCGCAACAGCCCTCGGCTCGCCATCTACGCGCTCGGTAACAACAGCCGCGCTGTTCCACTCGAAGAACTTGTTCAGATCACTCAAGCTAGTCTCCTTTGTGATCTCAACAAACTCCCTTCGTCCCTTCTTGCCACCCTTCTGCGTGTTCTTTGCGTTGTCGCCGTCCAGCGACAGACGTCCGAGGTCCTTTACGACTTCGTTGAGTTTGCGGAAATCAAACATGACGTCTTCGACGGGCGACTTTGGTGTAGCGCGACCGGCGGCGATGTAGGAAAGAAGGTTACCAAGGGTGACTAATCCGACAAGACGTGCCTTTCCGGAAGAAGAGTACGTGCTGACGGGAAGTTGGTCGAAACCCTTCTCACGCATAGTTTCTATGGCTTCACTGCACGGCGAGTTCGAGGGAACGGTGGTAACAGGCTTGAGTCGGAGGGAAGCGATGGTAGCGCCGTGGAAAGCGTCCGCCTGCTTGGTGATGGAGAGACGGCGAAGGTGTGCGCCGTTCGTGTTGGGTGTTAGAGGGGGTGTAGGAGGGAGAAGGTCGTTTGCTGCAAGCCAGTCGTCGTCGACGAACTATGGTACATTAGCATAAAGGAGCAGGAGGAAAAGGTAAGAGGAGACGAACCTTGCTGAGGTAACTTCTGATGCTATCCGGAAGTATGACAACAATAACATCATCTTCGGTGAGGTTCATGTCTCTCGCGGCTTCAACCATGGCAGCCATGGCACTGCCAGATGAACCACCACAAAGGATACCCTCCTCGGAGATCAGTCGGCGCGCATATAGGAAGGAAGTCCTGTCGTCCGTCTTGTACCACTTATCTACAATCTTCTGCTCCAAGACGTCGGGAATGAAGTCGTATCCGATTCCCTCAACCTTGTAGCCCTCGTTCACACGCTCTTCGTTCAAGCTCGCAGGAAGAGCGAGAATACTGCCGTGTGGATCGGCAGCAACAATCTTGACATCCTGCTTGTGTTTCCTGAGACCGCGCGCGAGGCCTGTGATGGTGCCTCCAGTTCCTGCACCAGCAACAAGACATGTGATGTTGCCCTCGGTCTGTGTCCACACCTCCTCCGCAGTGCCGTACTCGTGCGCGAGCGGGTTATCTGGGTTCGAGTACTGATCGAGGATATGCGCGTTCGGGATTTCCTTGACTAGTCTCCTGGCAACACCGATGTGGCTTTCAGGACTATCCCACGCCGCGCTTGTTGGGGTACGAATGATCTCAGCTCCAAGCGCCTTGAGAACCGCCACCTTCTCTGGGCTCATCTTCTCGGGAAGCGTGATGATAGTCCTGTATCCCTTTACCGCACCCACAAGGGCCAGTCCAATACCCGTGTTGCCAGAAGTGGGCTCGATGAGGGTGTCACCGGGCTTTATGCGACCAGACTTCTCGGCGGCTTCGATCATGCGAAGGGCGATACGGTCTTTCACGCTGCCACCAGCATTGAAGGCTTCGACTTTCGCGTACACGGTTGCGCGGATGCCCAGGGACTGTGGGATCTTGTTTAGGCGTACGAGGGGCGTGTTGCCGATCTGCTGCGTTATGCTGTCCATGACCGCTGGTGGGATGGCGGGGCGCGTCTTGGTGGACATGGTTGCGGTTGTCGAGTTCTTGATGTGGCTAAGTGATGTGGGTGCACTGGAGGTGTGTATAATCACAGTTTCTAAGGGTTTAAGCCAGGAAAGCACCCGCACGTCAAAGGCGAAGAAGATGTTGTGATACGGCCGCAAAGTTGTCGCAAAGAACAAACTCGGTATCCTGACCCGCTACTACCCGCCACTTCAGCCGCGGTTGAGCCACCGCTAGCGCAGCCCTTGCAACGCTAGCCAGGTCTGCTCTACCGACACCGTCTTCATGCCACTACCACTATCGCGAGGACTGTTTGATTCACGTGGCAGACACGTGCTACGCAGCCGGTAGTGACTTTTAACTGCCGGCTGGTTGCGATATTGGCTGGCAGCTCTACTCGTAAGATGTGCTTAGCATCAATCTATTCGCCGCCGACGTGCAGAAGCGAGTCACCCGCGCCTAGCATACCAAACAACTGCTTAGCATACTAGCATGGAGGGTCTAGGTATCAGTATGGCAATGGCTCATTTCAGCAACAGATACAAGCTGATGCTCAGCGTGCTGGAAACAGAGCAGAATACGTATAAAGATCGGTACTGAGTGGTTTATCCTGGAGTTGGGCGAATCTTACAACCGTGACAAACCTGCTAGCATTTGACCACCCTCCAAACCAAACTCGCGGGTCACCCATATGAGTAAGCCTTTTGACACGTGCTTCGAGGGGGCTGCGGATCTCCACACCGAGAGTTTGTCCCGGGCAATATCCTTTACAGGACAGGGAGCGGAAGGCTGCCATTTGTAGCTACCGGTCGTGATCATTAATCATTTAGTCATCCACCTTTCCTGATGAGTAGTAGCCTTGAATCCTGACAGAGGTCAGCTTAAGGTTTGAGCTCGTTTGCTGAACAGGGAGCAAGGTGAAGAGGGGGAGGGGGGTAAGCTTACAATTGTCTCAGCCATATCTATCTTCGCTCAAAGATCCAGCACAGCAGATCGGGCGAGCAATAATACTGCAATGCACATTAAGATACGCGTCTTGCAGGGTATGCTGCAGTCAGCTCGCCGTTGATGTCATAACCAAACAGTTGGATTGGGGCCGTGGTATCATCGGTGTACGGGACGATATTGTAGACGCAACTTGACGTTCGGGCCGATCGCGCGTGGGAATTCTAGCCGTACTTCAGCCGCAACAACAGATACCAAATATTATTCATTGGATAAACATGCCATCGCTACGGAGTTCAAGAGTCAGAGGGACCAAAAGCAAGAGAACTACTATTCAGCTATTGCAAAGCGAATCGTTCATTCGAACATGCAGGCGCAAGTACGACCAGTCATACACGGCATGCTCCATAGTCTACACGCGTTGGTCAAGACCTATACCAAGAGTAAGCTCTAGGAAGGAAACTATTATGTAGTATGTAATATTGATAGCGAACTGGGTATCGACACACTACACCCATCTCATGGCCGCAAAGTCTCAAATCAACGTCTCTTCAAAGCTGTTCCGCAATCCACTGCCACCACTTCTCCACATCACCGCCCTCCTTACCCGCGACAACATTACCCCCAATTACATGCACACTCGTCCCACTCTCCCTCATCTGCTCAAACGTGAAGGCACCCTCGCCGCCCTCACCAAGCCACTCTTTCTCCTCGTCTACCTCATCCTCACCCTCGCTCAACGCTGCACCCGCATCCCGAAGTGCCTTTGCCCGATTACTCCTGACCTCGGTGATGGTCTTCTCAAGCGACCTCTTGACCAGATCCGGGGGCAGCGCAGTAAAAAGATCCATCTTGTTTGCCGCAACAAGGACGGGAATCTCCTTTGGTCCTTTGCTTGTCGTGGCGTTGGTGTAGCGTTTCTGTAGCGAGAGGAGGATGTCGTGAAGGTACTCTCCTGCCTCGTTCAGTCCGGCCTCATCGCCTAGCTGGGCGGCATCGACGACGAAGATTATAGCGCGCAGGCCCTTGGGGTCGGCGAGCTGAGCGGTGGCATAGTGACGGAGCTTGCCATGGCCGGGCGTGTCGAGGAGAAGGAAGTTGCGTGAGCGCTCGAACGCTGGGTCGCCTGGTGAGCGGTAGTGCGAAGATGCAGGGACGTGTGGGCTGGGGAGGGTAGCGGAGACGAGAAGCGGAGTGGTCGAGGTATGCGTCTGCGTCGTGGTGTTGCGCTCGGCCTGAAGATTGTTAGACGTTACATTACGCTCTGGATTCAGACGACTTTGTTACCAATGTCGTAAAGGCCGTCTTTCCACTGCCGCTCGGTCCAGCCAGCAAGAAGGTGGGAAGTTGCGCGGCTGCGGCTGCCTTCCTGTACAGAATGATGTGTATTAATATCGGCAGGCCCAGGGCGACGGTCAAGGTGATGAGGATGGTGGTGAGGTTTGGCGAGAAGGCGGCCGTGAGCCAGCTGTCCTGATCGTACCACGCCATCCTAGACTCGACAGACTAGGGACCTGTGAAAGCGGCGTCGGAGTCAGGACGCTTCAGGACGCTTCAGGACGCTTCAGGGTCACCGCGTGGGTGTGTAGCGATGACGTGACACCTTTCAGGATCAAAGTTTTGGGCCGCATCCCTGAGTCATGAAACGACGCCTGATCCGCGGGGAAGACGGGATCATGTCCGACGGCAAGAGCTTACAAGAACCTCACGTCTGCTCTTGTTCGCCTTTTTCTTCATGTTCAGGCAGTTCTTCGAGCTTTTCGCCATGCCAGAACCTACCATCTTGGCCTGCATAACGCCTGCGCACAGCAGAGGTACGGCAAGGCTCGCGTCCAGCCGTGGCGCTCTGACTCGCGCAACATCACAAAGAGAAGGGTGTACGTCATGGTAAACGAGAAGGGCCGCCTGCATTCGACAACTATCACACGCTTTTAGGGCACTATATAATCATACAATAGACAAGGGGCCGCCACCATTAGCTTTCCCGTGCGTCATACATCTCCTGTCCCGTTCGTGGCCATGCCACCAAGCTGCTTGTCTCAACCCTAACATGGTCCTACTCCCTAACCGACATTGCAGTTCCGTTGTGTGTACCTTCAATCCTGCTGATTCGTAGTCGTGAAGACTATCCGTGGCCGTGACCCATTACTCATACAACCGTGATGTACCATCACTGCAAGCTCGCAAATGACAGATGCTGAGGGGCATAGGCCAGAGCGCACCAAGCAGTGACAGCATGAAAGACAAGAGCATGACCATCGTCCTTTTTTATCCCATATGCGCCATGCAACATGCATTCGCACCCATGACTCGTAGAGTGTGCCCATAACCTGACATCATCTGCAAATCTCGTAATGCGTAAAGGAGACCATCGTAGAACAAAACTATAAAGAAACGAGGAAAACTAAATGAAAATGACATGCAAGAAATCGTGCTTCATTCAGGTCTTGCAGGGCACGACCCTGATGAGCCGCTGCAGGGTGTAGGATTAAAATATGCTGTGTGATGACAAATGAAAGGACGAAAGAGGGTAAAGCGAGCCAGCGGTTTGCAACACACCACATGCCTTGCAAACGAGGGAGGTAAATTCCGCTGCGGCCAACATACTCAAGACTTGCGATGTAGCCTTTGTTATGCGCTCTGTGATACACCGCCTTGTGCACCATCCTTGCCCTGTTATGCTGTGGCGGTCCGTACATCGTTCGTTCGGGAAGTGGTGTAAATTGCGGGGGGCTCGCTGGCGGTCATATTGGCAAGGGGTAAGTACAGTAACAAGAACAAAGCCGCCGCAAAACCGAGAAAGTTTGTCGTAAAAGCATTCAAAGGCGGTCGTCGTTAGCGAATGCTGTCCGCCTGCCACTTTGAAATCCAGCCTCGTTGAAGTCGGTCCTTGTATGCAGCAGGCTCAGGTCCATGTTGAGCCGGTCAACAATGTTCCTGGAAACTATGACGGCAGCATGTTGAATGCGCATCAATACGTATGAGTTTGTACGTCGGGATAGTATCCGCGACTACTCTCCATGCCTTGAAATCTACCACAGCCTCCAATGTGCCAGCCTGCAGTGGCATACTCACCCTTGATTCTGCGATCGGGTGATGGCAGAGTGCTTTCAAGCTTGGATGGTATCGAATCGTAGATGGATGCGGGATAGTAGGAGTAGTCCTGGGGCGCATCCATCATCTTTGTGTCGTCGTCTTCGGTCATGGGGTTCTCACCAGCAATGCCTTCAACAGGGCCTCCACTCAAAGAGCTCGCCGAGCTCACCGAATGGCTGCCGACGGGGCTCGGATCGAGGGAGTATGTATTGCCGCGGTACATGCTACCGCCCATCCCAGTTGCGCTACCACCCGACATACCGTTGGTCCAAGCTGAATAGGATGGTCGACCAGTTGAACCTAGCCCGTGATGCCCGCCTCCCCCAAGGCCAGACCCAGGTGCGCCTCTTGAAGTACCGGCATTATGTGGGCCCTCATTCTGGTAATGACTGGGTGATCTTCCACGAACAACGACTGGAGACGGCAGCCGAGCTGCGATCTTGACCCAACGGGGCTCAGACTCTCGAGGGGTCTGCACGTTTGCCCACAGTTCCACAATCAGGTGGTAGTATTGCTGTTGAGCTCGGCGTTTACCATTGTTTGCCGTTGCTGACTTGAACTGTATGCGTTCGAAAGAGTGTTGATAATTGCTGCTAGCGTGGCTTGTAGGGGAAAACTGCTGCGCTGAGTCGCTTTCGCTTTGCAAAGGAAGCTGAGGGCCCGCAACGGTTGAGGTCTGGTGAAAGTTGCTCATCCCGTAACCACCATGTTCATGGCTCTTTCCTGGAGGCGTCGGTGCTAGTAGCTCCTTCTTCATAGCCAGCTGCGGGCCCTTGTCACGCTTCGGTGTATGCTGGATTAACTCAATAGTCTTTCCCGTTGAACCATCCACAGCGGCGGCGAGGGACACGGCCATGGACTGTATCTGCTCCGGCTGTTTACCCGTCTGTTCGAGGTACAGACGTGCATTGGCAATCCAGGGCGAAAGTTGGAACGAGACATTGACCGCAAAATAGTTCCTTCGGTAGCAGGTCCAGACACGATCACCAGAATAAAAGAAACCTTTTTCAATCTTGGCGTCGATGCTGGGTGTCACCGCCGTACCTTCGCAGGTGATATTGCCCCAAGTCTCTTGTGCGTTGAAGGGCGGTGTTGCGGGTGAACCAGTAGTTGTGGCATACGTAGTTGCATGATAGGCACCGTTGTATGTCAGCGGCATGGTAGTTGGATGTACACTCCTGGGAGTGTCGGGTTGAGAAGTGTATCGAGGGAGATCGGAGCGAGGGGACAGAGCGTTAGGATATCTTTGAATACCGGGCGTTCCCGTTGTATAATTGTCCCTAGTCGACGAACCCATGGATGGTGACACGGACTGACCTAGCCCTGGTGATCTTGCCGGAGGTAACATAGCCGACGATGAGGCATCATTTCTATTGTGTAGCTGTCAGCTGTCATGCATTGCCTCGGGTTCTACACGCACGAGTGCGCCACAGAGGAAACCTACAATCGTCGAGTCGAAGACATGCTGCCGTACCCACACGCAGTGAAGTAGGTATTTGGCACGGAGCAGTGATTTGGATAGTTGGTAGCTATAGTTGATGAGAATGTAGGGTAAGAAGTGTATGCTAGTGCCGACGAGGCGTTGGAGCTAGGCGACGTAGATATTGAGCCAGAGCCTGAGTCCGAGAGAGCCGCACTCGACTGGTAGCTACAGACGCAAGTCAGTCAAAACTCGCAGAATAGAGCTATTCGGCCAAGTGATTGCCCACGACAACGATGTGTAACCAAGAGTAGGGTGGCACGGTATAAGTCGTCTACCAGTTCCAGGGGCGGTACGGCATTACCGCTAGGCTTGTCGTGTGATCAATGTGACAGACCGGCCTGTTGGGAAGAGCAAGTGCGCCATGCATCCGGAACGTGTGCGACGACAAGTATGATAAAGGACATTGACTACGTGTTTGTTTCGGGGTAGGAGAGGCCTGAGCTTGGGCTGCACCATGCGAGAGAGGCGTCGAGGGATGCATGCTGGGGGCCACAAGGCTAGGCAGCACCCCGGGGCCTACCATGCCAGCCCGGGAAGACAAGGACCAATGAGAGTGTTTACTTACGCACTATCGGGACGATGTGAACCGTAACGGCCTGTCATCGAAGCCTGGTGGATACCGGTCGCAGTATGTGCTAGGGCCCCGTCGCGTCTTAGCTGATCGGGTACGCCTGCGAAGGAGTTATGATGTGCATGCGCACCAATATGATCCAAGCAATCCTGCTCCGATGAGAAAGGGTTTTCCGATGACAGTGGCAGCGGTGATTGCAGCACTGCTTATCCTGCACGTCAGCCAATCAATCTGAGCTAGCCGGTGTGCTGTTGAACAAGACGTAGGACAACAACGGACAACGTGCACGGATGCGCGATAGAGAGCAAAGAAAGATGCGCGTGGGACGTGGTTGCACCACGATCGGGTGGCAGAAAAAGCGTGCAAAGCGCACTACAGGAACAGAAACGAATGCGGGCCTAGGGCGTGCTGCAGTAAACAAAAGGGAGGGGGCTGATGCACCAGATGTGTTGTGGTGTAATATAGGAGTGATGCGGGAGGAATGTTGGGTTTGGGAAGAATGCGGAGAAGGGCGCCAGTTTATGGCTGAAGGTGCAACGCTTGGAGCGAGCGACTTTGGTGTTTGAGAGTTTGTGTATTTCGCAGGACATGGATTACAGATACTTTTGGATCTGACTTACCTTGATTCATGGTGTGAACAACTAGTGGGTGTACTGTTATTCTGCTAAGATGTGTCGCGGCGGCGCCTTGTCAAGATGCGACAACCCTTACGAGAGACTGGATCTTACGCCTGACTCTGCCGCTCTACGCAGCAGTTCCGACAGTCTGGGTCGACTTCGATGTCGCCGGCAGTGGCGAAAGGATTTGCTGCTGACAGAGTTCCGCTGCGGCCGAACTGCTTCGCGCCGTCGCTCGAGACGCGGATTCGACCAGGCAACTCTGCGTTTCGCGTAGCGGTTGCGATGCTAGGCTTCGGGGTGCCGAGCCAAGCGTCAATTGGATGCTCAAAGGGGATGGTGGTGAAGGCCGTCGACTCGTCTAATGCCGCTGTTGGTTCGCTTGAGAGGCAATCTGGGTGGGTTTAGCCGGCACAAGGGCGGGATCCTGGATTAGCTGCCGCTGCGCTTCGCTGGGGAGGCGGCTAGGCTCCGTCAATGCTGATGTTCGGCCTGGGGGAGGTGCGGCTATTGCAAACAGGCACCGTAATGCGTATATTCAGCAGTGCGGAATTGGGGTGCGCACGCGCGGGCGGCTGCTTCTACTACGCTGACACTTCAGCGCTCCGGTCTATCACAGAGGTTAGTCAACGGGCTGTTCATGGCGGTGATGGAAGGTTGGTGGGCGAACTGACAGTTTTGGGGTGGAAGAAGGTGCGATGCAGTGTGCGTTGATGTCACCCACGGCGGATGCGCAACACCTTAAACCCTGGAGATATAACGGCTCGTCTACACAGAGCGAAGAGGCCTGCAGCTGCGCTTTGCTTCTTTCCGCACTCAGCACAGATCTGGAATCTCGAATCCCGCGCACAGACAGGTACGGATAGCGGCCTTGTCGTTGGGTACCTGATATCTGGCTGCGACGTAGGCGGTGTGGGTGCGTCTCTAACGTTGCTGCGCTGCCATCTGTCAGTCTCGCAATATCGACCGAAGGGTAATGTCGCAACGAGGGTGGAGCATACAGGGTTATGCTGCAGTCTTCCAAATAAAGTGATGTGGCGTCAACGAGTATGCTGACCCGTCGTCGGATACAGGGCGATCTATACGCACACCAGGTTCGTGGATGCGCTCGACAGACACGACTTGGCTGCCTGCTCCGGAACAAAGAGTTTTGAGAAGGGCCACAAGTGACAAGGAGAGTAGCGTCAACGTGGTGTACACAGATGTGAGCCTGGTCCGGTATACTTGGGATTCGTACGGCGAAGGGGCCGAAGCATATATGCACCGTGCCCTCAATCGAAATTTGATCTCTTGCTCTCAGGCTGTTGCACAAACTTGCCAGGATTTACCACCCCCGTGATCTGTGAGGCTGGTAGTCTACCGGCTCATGGTCTCAAAACAATGACTTGAAGACTGCTGGGAACAGTGGGTCCAGGGAAGGGACTAACGGCAAGCGATGAATGAGGTAGGAGGGTCCAACGATACGGACGGCTGTCGAATAGGGATGGGCATACAGAAAGTGGACGGCAGAAGCACAGTTGACAGACAGGAAGCGCTACAGCTCGATACAGGGTAGAGACCGACTAGGGTGACGACGGACTTGTTGGCTCGAAGGAGAAGTGCCTGCCAGGCGGGTATAGCCTCGAAGCATGATTAGCATGCTGGATCAAGATTCAGCCCCAATGCAAATGGTCCGTATTGCTCAGGCCATGGCCGTTTTCTAGCACCACGGTAGTATTGGCAAGCTGCAGCAGCGAGCCTTTCCCAATGGAGAATACATATATCTCCGATGTTAGGGGGGAGTCATTTGCCCTGACGGCCAGGCTTACGTCTTTCGAATAGTCGATGAGTTTCGCACTCGATTCCTTGACGGGAAAGCAGGCTCTACTAACTCGCGGGGCCAGGACCCACCTACATGTCGCACATGGACTGGCTCGCCCGGCAAAGACATCACAGTCCCGTGCGGCGATGCAGGAACATTTGACCACGACACCACTCTCGAATGGGGGCCGACTTGACACGGCAGCAAAGCGACCGGACTGGCGGGTCGTCCATGTTTCATCTCGATCAGCCGCCCAGAATAACCCGTGAAGCGAGCAGATGATGATAGTTTGCTCTGGCCATGGCTATGCTAGATTGGACTATCAGTCACGGGCGGCGTCCAGTCAGCAGCAGATGGCGAACGGGCCAAGGCCCGGCGTGGCTAGCAGCGCCACGGGCCGGCCGCCGTTGGCAGACGACAGGTCGTCCCGCAGATGGATGGTGAAGGAGGAAACTAGAGGACAAGAGGGGTTGGGCTCAAGGCCGTTACCTGTCACAGAGACGAGCGCGACGGCACTACTTGGCTTCGAGGGGGCGGTTTGACGTGACTGATGTCGATGAGGGAAAGCATCCACATACAGGCGCCACGGCCAGCGAGCGATGCGTGATGCGTGATGCGTGATGCGCAGAGGTTGCATCGCCTCTAGGCTTGGGGTTAGAGCACCATCAGCGCCATGATCCGGGCTTCCATCTTGCCCGCCCAAGCACACTGCGACCCGATGCTGTGGTAGATGCACAATGCTCCGGAAGAGGGCACAGCCAGTCACGGACGCCGCCGTCTGCAGAAGGTCGCCTTTTCTCTGGGGCTGCTGCCAAGCGACGATATGGACGCGGCGAGCGGCATTGCGAGGCCAGCGCCTCAGGGCAGGGGGTCAAGGGTGTGGATGGCGAGAAGCGGCGGGTGCGTGGCGGCTCCCATGCGCAGATTCGAGATGGGAGGCGGTACATAGGACATGGGCGATGGCCCGCGGAGGAAGGAGGCATGGCGCGTGGCAGGGGATTGGGAAAGAGCGCCCAGTGACGTGCAGCGTCTCCCGGGGATGCCTCCCCCGCCTGTGGCGCCGCCCTTACTGCTCCGGGCTCTAGCGCGTCTTGGCTTCTTCCGCTGTGGCAGCTGGCGCTCCCCAAGTCACTCTCCTCATGACGCCGGCACCCCCCCACCGCACCACCACCGCGCCAGACGTCGTTGTTCGTGAACTCTCTGCTGGCCTCAGCCATGGTCCACGCGGGCAGGGTGACAGGCCAGTCCTCGGCCTCACCGTGCTCCTGTGCATCGCACGTTGCGGCCGGCCACCGAGCGCCCGGGCCTGACGCACGACGACCACCCAGTTCTTCGCCATGCATTCCTTGCCTCTCAAAGAGTTGTTCATGTTGATGCCGACCCAATCGCCAGCACGCCATCTGCCTCTACTAGTTACCGAGGCAGCTCGCCGGGTTTGCTGCAGTAGCTAAGACGAAGACGGACCTGGGTGCACTCCTTCGACTTGTAAGCCAGGACTATCATCTGACGCGTTTCTGCTACAGCTTGATGGAGCAAGCTTCTCGCTTAGTTTCTGAGCGTCTCACTGCACTTTGTGCCTGGCCTCTGGTGCTTTCGGCACCGGCCATGACATTTCACTGCACCCATGCACAACAGCCGTTGGAGTGTAGATGTAGATGGTGGCTGTGCAAGCTCAGCAGATCGACGCTTGAGATAGCGGTGCGTCCAATCTTGAGGTCACGAAGCACTCGACTACCCTGCAGGGCGTCTGCTGGCGATGCACAATGAGCTGCAGCCTGCCGCGCCCCCCGTGACGGCCATGGTCGGCTGTCAATTAGTCCTCGTAATCGATAGAATCATGGCGACCTGCAGCCGCCTCGAATATACTATCGGGAACATCGGGAACCGTTGCAGGCCCTTCTGTGCTGTCTCAGCCGACTCAAAGTAGCTTGGAGGCTGCATGATCGCCAGGCTGTCGCAGTAGCTTTCTGCCGATTATTGCGTATGGTATGTTACACCAGGACTGCTTATTTCGGGTCTCCTGATCAAGTGATCGTCAAGAAACACCCATGTGACGCAGTGCCTGCAAAACAGAATCGTCTGTCCATTGCGGTACGGCCCGTTGACTTAGAAGAGAATGTCTATACATGCACATCTCTACCAATCGTCCACGCTACCAGCAAATGATATACTCATCGCACTAGTCACTCTAGGCCAGCTTCCTGGCTGTCGGGCGAATGCAGCACCCAAGTGGAATGCTAGCCTTTTGAACGTGGCGCCGGCGGCGCTGAAAGCGATTGTGCTTCACCAAGGGCTTCTACCATCCAATTGATCGACACAGTTGAAAGATTAATCATATTGTTTTGGTTTCCGCTAAGTGAAGCTACTGCGAACTCACATACACCTCGTCGCTGTTCTTCCGCATACCAAATCGCCCATCTCGCGCTCAAGCGAAGACAGGATATGCCGGCACGACTCTAGCAAACTCGCTGTGGTTTCCAGAGCCAGGTCGCCCAGCCCAAAACGTATGAGGCTATAGCGGGCTTTCAAATATAGGATGGCAATTAGTGCTGCTGCGCGAACGGTCCGTTGTTTGCCATCAAAGGACTCGCACAACGGATCCAGTGGAACTGTTGAAGCAGCACAAGCTTACGCCAACGGTGTTTTGAGTCACGGAGAAACACCCTAGCACCTAATCTGACTCGGCTACCGGATTAACTCAAGTTGTAATTGGAAACTTTGCGAACTTTGTCCGTATCTACTGAACCGACGCTCTGAATGGCGGCTGTTCCGCAGGAAGTACGTATCCCAGGGAACCCGACACCTTATGCTTTCCCGAGCAACATCAGCAGGTCAGTACTGTTGGTAACCTTGCGATCAGTAGTCGAAGTCAGTTGCGTGGCTCGGTAGCGAGCTGTTGGCGTTGTACGGCGCGGCCGATGGGATCCGCGAACTACAACAACAACAACAACAACAACAACAACGAAACGGCCCACCAGTCGGCGCATATGCAGTTTCTAGCCAGCTTTGCTAGCCACACTCAATTTCTTTGTCAAAGAACCGATCGGCCACTGGCTACGATCTCATCCTTGGTCTGCGCTGACCCTAGGCGGCGTCGGGCCAGTGCACAGACCAAGTAAACGCGCATAATTCTCCGACCCTGACGTGCGTCCGCCCAAATCTCACGTCAAAGAAATCCCGAGACAACATAACTTGATGGATTGATCATCCAACAACATGAGGCCGTATTCGTCTCATATGCATGTGAATAGCATGCACACAGCCTTTGAGCGACAATTTTGGTCAGTTTCCGAGGTCGACCGTACAACGCAACCGCCGGATTTTATCGAGGCCACGGATAGTCCACGAACGATTGGTCTGTGCGCATGCCGTGGAAGCAAACGATACGGCTGTGGATGGGTACAACTTCTGACTTACCGGATCAGGATACTACCGGCCAAGGCCGTTTGTTATGCGGAGCGACTAGCCACACACTACATTGTGATTACATGTCTAAGCCCAGGGCGTCCATTTGGCGGGAACACAGCACGAGCATCGTCACAAGATACGCCTTTCGTCCACCGAAATGTCAAAGTTCTGTAAATCAAAATCCGGGGACGGGCAGTCAACAACGCCACAGTTGCGCGACATTTGAATGCCGTATTGATTCCACAACGCCAACCCCTCTTCGAACAAGCTCCTAAATCTGTCTAGAAAGAACTCGCTGATCACTAGTCTTATGTATTTGATGTAGCCAATACATCTCTTGGCCAGTGCGCAAATCACGGAGTCGTTGCTGAATGTCTCTGGCGTCCAGTCATTGTTGTTAACAACAGTCGAGCCAGGGCTGGACGAGTTTCTGCCCCTGAATGCTGCATGTTCTTTGTGACTTGTGTCAGCTGGGCACGACAGCTGGCATCAGACATACCTACGAAGTGAGTCGTCGTAATCCTTTCCTCGTCCAGGCTGGCTGAGCAATCAATACTGCGCTGCTGAGACAAACAACAACTCGGTATCTATTGTCGACTTTATTCGGAGGCATTTGTGGGTGCTATATTGATGTCAAAGGGCTGCAATATCTGACAACCAGCTACATTGCCAGCTACTGCTCCTACAGGACGAACAATGTACCGTTTCTTGAGCCGCTGATCAGGGTTCAAGCGTTCAAATCTATGAACTCATGGCCTTAAACAACTGCTCCTGGAACTTCCGATGCTTCGCAGTGAAACGCTTTTGAATTTCATCCCGCAAATCGCAGCTCTGTCGTGCACTCAGCTCCGCAGTTCGGCTCCGCAGTCATTGACATACCATCCACCGAGGACATACGCAGGATCTCGTCATACTCATTCTCGTGTCCGATCAACTGACGGCTTCCACGACAACAATGCCCAGTAGAACTAGTATTTGGGTGGTTACTCATCCCTTAGCACATCTGGATCGGCCCAGTCTTCCCTTATTAGAAAACTGGGTGGACAAACATCTTCTCGGCACATCTTCTGTCACGTAGTCACGGGTGTAGTATCCTACAGCATGACCACAGAAATCCTGTTTCTCGTACCATGGAAGCCTCGAGATGCGCTGATCGGATGATTCTTGCTGTATTCTTTCGTTCAAAAGGTGGGTGGCGGAACGGCGCTGCTTGTAAGACTAGTCTTTAGGCCCACTCAACTAACTACTGTCGTGAAAGCGACTACTGGCGCTGCTTTCGCAACATGCATGCAGGGTCGGAAGAAGTAGACAAAGATAGTCAGGACCAGCAACTCCCCGCCGCCCCCTTCCTTTTTGAGATGCAAGCCCCGAAAAGAACACATCATACTGATGCATGCTATTGCTGCAAGTATAGTGTCGTTGAGCTACCGATCGACCAACGGCTGCCGCAGTCGTGTCTTGTTCCAGGGGATGGGTGGGGAGAGCCTCAGTTTCGGGGTCTCCGTGTTGCCCCTGCTATTTTGATGGGGATGAGGAAAGGGTCGCGTTGCTCCTTCTGCTTTGGGTGTGTGTGTGGTCACGAGATTGAGCTGGAAGTGCAAAGCCGTTTTATGTTGTCTTTACCAGCTAGGCAAGCTTGTCGATAACATCAATAGCGACAAATAACGGTTTCAACGGTCGATTACCCCTCGCCAATCTTGTAGTATCGTGGAGCTGTTACTGTGCCATGTTGAACATACGCTATAGCACTGGTCTCACGCCGCTCTTCCGAAGCAAAACGCTTGTTGTTATCTAGCAAGAACAACACATCGCATTGTCAAACTTCTAAAGCTATGCAAGACTCTTGAGGACGTCGTCTTCCTTTTCATCTCTTGATTTCACAGGAACCATATCGCTCTATTACCCACTGTCGGGACATCCTGAAGAGGCAAGGAAGACGTACGTCCGCGGTCAAAGAAGAAAGGATGTATCCACGTTGACCTCACCCCGCAAGCCTCTTCCAGTATTTCTCCATTGCAAACTATTTACAGGAAGCATTTCTGACTGACCAGAATCAGTAGTTAATCACCGTTTCCTCGAACATTTTGACGTACTGGCAAAACGCGACCCCACTACATCCGTCTCAGCAGTGCGCGCCTTTCGACATGATTAACCCAAGCCCAGCGTGAACTGCCTCACTTCGATCCTGACTTTTGTATTCTACCACGATCCACGCATTTCCACCGAACCGCCTTCTTGGCTTCATACAGTAGACAAGGGTCAAATGCGACAGCTAGTTGGAAGTCCCCTCATCCTTGCTAAATCGCACGGCTGTTGGGGACGATAAGTTTGCAGAGCAATAAAGCCGCCACTAGGGTGTGGAAGAAGCAATGTTCCAGCCTTCGTCGCCCGCCCAAAATATACACTAGGGCTGATTTTGCAGTCTGACGCTGGAGTACATGGCAGTCGATTCGAAGGCATATTTAGCAATCTGTCAAGAGGGAGACTGTGTTCGTACTGTGCTGTGAAGTAGATCTAGCACATCTTTTTCTTTGCTCTCAAGTGTACGAGTGAGCGTGAGTCTGGCATGTTGAACGCAGCGACAACCTGAACGAAGGGGTTGACTACTCTCTTCATTCAGAACGCCGCTTCATACGTGCGTACATCGTTAGAATCAGAGCATCTAACCCCCCTTGATGCGAGCGAAGAGCGCGCGATGGGAGATGACCGAACTTCGTTGCAAGTTTTACGTATCTCCAGGAAGTTTTGAGAGCGCGACCTGATTGAGGTAGCAGAAGCATCCACACTCGTTTCATTGCAAGAAAGACTCTTTGAGATACGCGGAAATGCATTCAAGTCGACATGTCCTCCATCGACCAGACTGGCTCCCAGTGTGCTAGACCAACTGCTCCGAGCCCCATGCCGTGAAAATTTTTCTGTTCTCTGCAACAGCGATGCACTAGCGTAACCCATATTTCTATACCGGTTTTAAAACCTCATTCCCGCGTTCCTCCTTGGAAGGTTTACGATTTTGTCGATAAATTGCAAAAAAAAAAAACTCCTGCTCATATCCATACAATACTTTACTTGGCCTGATATGGAAACCAGCCCCTTCTAGTCCTGCTGGATTCATTCCAAATAGTTGCGAGAACACTTTCCACTCACTCGTACCTTCCTCCACGTGACTCGAGAAGAATGGAATTGGATCTCGTGCTGTCAGGCTCTCTGCTGACGGAACAGCACACAATGCTGGTGCTGTTGTTTTTTTTTCTTCTCCTTACCTTCGACCTCGGGAGTATCAACGGATCTCTTGCAAACAGAGATTTTGTTTTCGTATCATGCAGAATTTGCAGGTCGATATATGTATCGACCTTTTACGCAAAAGACATATTGGAATAGACGGTATTGCGATGGACGTATTCGAACTATTTTACTAATATATTTATAAAAAAAATCCCAGTAGAAAGTTAAAGAGAAAGAAAAAAGCTTTACTTTATTGAAGTTTTGAGGGTTTTTTTTAAAAAAAGAATTTTTTTTAAGTTGTTAAAAAGAAGACGTTAATATTAAAAAAAATTATAAAAGCTAATTTTTGTATCTATAAAGAAAGTTAAACGCTATAGCTTTAGTATGATCCTTTTTAAAAAAATAAAAAAGATTAAAAAGTTACTTAGGTTTAAAAATACAAAAAATTTTGATTTTCCGTAGTAAAAGTAGCTTACATAGTGTAAGGACTTAGTCTTAGATAAGTAGCTTAGTAATCTATATATACTATTCTAGACAAGCAATAACTATATTAGTTATTACTACTCTTTTAGAGGTGTATAGCGGATTGGTCTACGAGCTTCGTCCTTACACATGGTGAACTGGCTCACATGGCGCACAGGAACGGCAATGTGGTGCTCCCGATTACTTACCGTGATGCTCCCTAACTTCTCCCCATTTCTCCTGCACACCCGCACACCAGCACACCACCGTTCTCCAATAGTTCCAGTCCTGCACCACCAGCCGCCCGATGCACCCCGTCCGCGAAACCTGAGCCCGCCGCCGTGCCAAGACGCGCACTGTGCCAAGATACGCGCTGTGTCGGACCCTCCAGCTCGCACAACTCACGTATATCCAATTTCGGCCAAAAAAAATTCATTTCAACGCTAAGTAGGCACTCTTCACCACGAGAGACATGTGGGCCACGAGACAATGTGGTTCTATTTGCAAGCGCATTTTCTTTCGCTCTTTCGAGTTAGTGCTAAATGTGGGCAGCTGACGACACGGATAAGAAAGTGTAACTCAGAGAAGCAGTAACCCAAACGATAGCCTTCTACGCGTGGGTGTTCGTCACTCCTTTCACCGTGATTTTGCAAAGTCCGATCACTTTATTAAGACTACCGCAGCGACCTAGACCGACCGACTTGCCATGGCAACGTCAAATTACGCCACCAGTCAATACACCTCCGAAGAGTTCGTCGAGAGTAGCGGTGCTGTACTGTTTGACCTTTCACCAAAGAAGAGCAAGTTCTGCTTGATCCACTACATTGCAAAGGACGAATGGCTTTTAGCCAAGGGCCGATGCAATTGCGGTGAATCTCGACATGAGGCGGCGTTGAGAGAAGTGCGTGAGGAGACCGGATATCCATGTCATCTCCACCCTGTCACTATGTCAACTCGTGCTCCACCGATAGTTGAAACGGAATTTGTAGCAGATCAACCCCGAACCTTCTCCAACCTGACTGAACCTTTCATGCTCACGATTCGGAGAATGGATGGGAAAGCGAACGTAAAACTCATTTGGTGGTATATCGCTGCACTTGATAAGAATCCCGCAACTGACAAGTCCAACGGGGAGGCTGAGTTCAAAGCCGAATTTTTCTCCTCGAACGAAGCCTTGGAAAGGCTGACTTTTGAAGACGACCGGCAAATTCTGATGAGAGCTATTGAGTTGGTAGAAAACTCACGACGGGAAAGAGATATCAGTACCAATGTACCTTATTGATGCCTCGTCAAAGCTGTTAGTCGCGTATGTACTTGCATATTTGTGAGGTACAGACTGGAGACTAACAGTAGCTGGATGATTGTGTGGCACAGCAAACCTAGCGTGGTGTATTTAGGCCGAAGTATTACTCCATAACCAATCTCTTTTACCATCTCAATAATGGCTGCCTCCATCCCTCTATTACCTTTCGATCTTGCATCAGCGGAGAATCTTGGTTTCCTCTATCTTGCTGTTGGTGGCAGTAGGGTTTACCAGCAACGAGACCAGAAAAGCCTACACAAAACAGCGGCAAAGGTTCAACATGAATGGCTAGTGAAATACGTCCTAGGATATCCAATAAGATTTTTGCACATTACTAAATCAATTTGTCATTAGAAGGGGATTTCTATCATTACGGAACGAGCTTCATAACAGTAACTTCTCCTGTTGTCGCGTGCTCATGTTCTCCATCTTTCACCCTCACTACGTCAGAAGATGTACCGAGATTGAGCAGAAGATCTACGATAGATGCAGTACGTTATGCGAGCTGCGGGATTCAACTCCGATGCCGCGCTATTACGTATACTGTGGAGGAAGTCTTGCTCATGCGGTGCTAGTTGAGCTAGACGTTATGGGGTGGGCACGTGTTGTGCTGGCATTCAAGCGATGGTCCTAGTGAGAAATCCAACGCGCTAACGAACCGTTAGACCACGAGGAGGTATAGATAGAGAAGCTCTAGTTGGCCGTCTCGAGAAATATTTTCGACAGAGCACATGGTAATTAGGAACAATAAGCGGATTAAATTAGAGAGCTGATGAAAGTCCCAAGTGGTGTGAACATCTGGATGTAGACTTTACCCACCAACAGCTGTTTATTGAGTCGCCCTATTAATCGCTTATTATGTCATTGTAATGTATTCTGTACCTAAATACTCTCACGAAAAGCGGCGTAGCCAGCCGGGCGCATAATTGCCATCTCGTTTGAAATGTGTATCCTCCTTAGGAACATCTAATCTGCAAGTTAGGCATGCTCTCTTCCCTTTCGCTTTAAACCATTCTGTAATGTGAGACTTGCAAAATGGGTGACCTACATTGTAAGTTTTGCCTTTGCATGGATACTGCGGTCACTTACCACAAGGCAGGTACACGCATCTATAGTTCAACAAGTCCCCTAAGGTGCAGATAGAACATGTAGTACTATAACACGATGTAGCTCTAGGAATCTATAGATAATCGCGTCTCTTATATATAAACATGTTTATTAAGGACGTAAGTAGTTTCTTTGTATAGTTTACTAAGGCGTAGACTAGATCAAACGCAGCACAGCCAAGGGCGCTTTTAAGATAGAACTTACACAACTATAAAAAAGAAAAAAACTACACCCTACTATTAGCTTGAAGTCTCTTGTTTATCTAGCGTAAGAGAAAGATAATGAAGCCTTAGTAGCTAGTTCTATAATTACAATAATTAACTACAATCCTATACTAGAGCGTTAAATTCATGCCTAGTCGTCTTCTCTTAGGCTTCTAGGTGGCTAACTGCGTAATAGGTATCACTCTCGGCTTAATATTAGAGTTAGAGTTAGAGTCCGAGTCCGAGTCTGAGGAGGAGGAAATTTATTCGCTGTCTTCTATATTAATGGTCGTCGTTCCCAAGATATGCAAGCCCACAAGAAGAGATAGAGGAACTACAGATGCTAGAGAGAAGTAGGACTGTTCACATCAACGTTGCTGAAGCTTTAGGCACCCTTGCTACTTTTTAAAAATAGAAAGCTAGTAGATAGTTAGAAAAGAAGATACTGCTGTTAGGATCTAAAAATTAAGGCGGCTGTTATGATATTAAGTATAGTTAGCCTGCTAAAGCTTATATACCTACTCTTATGCTCGGCAGCACTAGCAGGAAGGTTTCCCCTAGCTGCAGGCCTTAATATTGCCTTTGCTAATTAACCCTTAGTTGTCTACCGCGCATAAAGAGTACAGCGCCATTATCCTGAGCTAAGCCTTGTCGCTGTTACACTACTATGTTTATATCACTACCCGCAGTGTCGAAAGCGTAGCAGCATGCATGTCGTCGCAGATAGAGTCTCGCGCAGCCATGCCTGCCTGTTCCAAGCGGAGTATTTACGACTACGAGGCAGCTAGCAGCGTGCACAAGAGCTCAAGAGAGTTAATGGTCTGAGAAGTCTGCCTTGCATAATGCAGTCGCTAGGTAGCTGGAGTTAACGAAACGACATACTGGCGCGGATCGTCGTAGGCCGTCACCCGCCGAAAATGGCACCAATGCGTCCCGCTGCATATCCTTGCTCCAGCATGGGATGCTTTCTGTTGCATGACGATTGGCGTACCGGGTGGCTGTGTGATCATGCCTCCACCTGGTGAGTGTCCTGTTTGAAGCTCTTCCAAAGTGGCAGACTTGCCAACAATCAAGCCAATCTAGCTGAGGCCTCCAGCTTGGCTTGGCTTGACGATTTGGAGTAGTATAGCTTAACTGATGAGATTGATAAGCAAAAACCAATAGGCTTGATTAATGAGATTGATAACCGTGCGTAAGGCTGTACAGGTAGGTGAGGTTAGCTACATCGTGACTATTTCTAGTGTTAAGTCTCTTAATCGTCATACACAAAGACAATAAAGCTTTTTTTGTTTATATATATACTTATAGCACGTTGTAGCGTTGTGGCGTTGCAGTGAATTTTTTTATTATTATTGCGAACCTCAACTCTAGAAAAGTATCGTGACATCGCTCCTACCACAACAACGACAACAACAACAACAACAGCCTTACGCACGGTTGTCAATCGCATCAATCTCATCAATCAATCTAGCTTCTCGCTGCTTGATTGACACTAAAATTTATAGGGACTGGATTGGCTTGATTGATCTATTTATTTTATCCAGCTTGATTGATGAGCTTGATCTGGATTGATTGTTGGCAAGTCTGCAAAGTGGCACACTCAACTGTTCTTTATCAGGCGACGTACAGGACCAGTGGATTGGATGTAAGGAGCAGATGTGGCATCGTCATATCCGTGCACTTCTCTATGAGTCGGTGAGCGCGGCGGCATATCGATGGGGTTATAGACGTCTTCCGATTGCGCAAGTAATCGAGCAATTCGAGAAGACAACATGAGTCTGCGAGATGTTTCCAAGAGAAGTAGCCTATCATGACCACAGATTCGCGTATCACCAGAGCCTAGTGTTGTACATGCGTCGCTGTCTGCACAACTCTCGATATAGAAACCAGGAAATTGTGGTTGTCGAATGGAAAAACTCGGCGAGTCTAAATCCACAAGGCAGATATTCGTTATAGCATAAATGTTATGCCGTGTGAGTGATGGAGTCTCTTCCTTTGGGCAGTGTGAAGTTTATAGACGAATCGATTCCAACCATCATGCAACGTCCCCACTCCTAGGGCAGGGCTAATAAGCTGTGTAGGTTCTAAAGGTGACAAGCCCCTGCTTATCGTACTCTTTCAGGTCATGGGGCTTGGTATGGTAATCTTTCCTGCGAGCCGAGCTGCTCCCGTGACCAGCACGACATCCTTCCATACTTATACCTATATATCCTCACATCATCTACAGAAAGTACCAACCTCACTAGCTATGACATAATCATTACCAGAGCCATCTCGCTCGTCCATCACGGTAGAAGTCCTTACGACCGAGGAACATGTAGCGACCAGTAAAAGAAAAAGAAAAAAGCGCCACGCAATACACATGAGTCGAGCTTCCTTCATTCGAACCACGTTGCTGCCGTACGTGGAATCCAATAACTCTCTAAAAAAAAAGTCCCCTGAGCCTGCAATTTACCATGAAGAAAGAGGAAGAAGTAGCAGTGCAAAAAAAAGAGAAAAGATTTGCAGAAAAAAAGACAGACAAGGCTGTCCCGACCGAATACGCGCAAGTCCACACGATAATCCTTATTCTTGCATCCTCTGTTTTGGATAGCTGGATTTTCCACCGGTAGTTTCAATCAAATACACCTACTTGTACGTATTTTGCAAATACATTACGTACGCCCCCCCCTTCCCAAACAGATTATATTGTGCAAATGCGTGGGGGGTAAACCAAATCGAAATGTACTCCAGCAAAGGACTTGCTCTCAAACCATCCAGCTGTTCCTCAACCTGGCCAGAAAACAGACATGGTGAGGGCATTGGATCTCGGTGTAGCGTACAAAAGGGTTAAGTTTCCGGTTAGTTAACCTCGCCAAGAGACGGGCTATGCTGGTGGTAAGGTAGAGAAAGTGTAGCTCAGTAGGTGGGCGGCAAAGTGAGGGGTGTGTCCTGAGGTCCCAACGTGCTGACCGGATGGCCGGATCATGCCTGTGTAGCGTGTGCACTTGCTGGCTTCCGGCGGAGTACATTCCGACGCACGTGTGGCAAGAAGGGCCGACCCACGTTGACAAGGCAGGAAGCATTGGGCATGAGTAGTTTGGTGGGTACGAACGAAACTAGGTTAGCATGTCAGTTGCAGTGTATCCACTTTTTCAGTCACATCGATGCATGATACAGGCACCACTAGGCTTGGAGCAAACGTATTTCATTGACGACTTTTTTTATCCCTTACAGGCAGGCTCTAGGCACACGCAAGTCCCGGAAGGTAAACACATCCCAATCTCTAATCTATGCTTCTCCGTAAAACAACAACACCTTGAAATGCAGTGAATGACGCAATGACCCTGTGAGGTTCAAGTAACAAGTTAACATATACACTGAAGCCAATATGACCGACCCACACAGTCTAATCTGCGCTGCATTCCCATCAAGGAATTCAGCCGATGGTCCCGTAAAACTCTGCTTTGTGTTGCCGCCTTTGTTTGGTGAGTCTAGTACTTTTTTTTTTTTTTTAAAAAAAAATGGTGATAGGAAAGGAAATCGTAATTGCGGCCATATGTGGTCGTGATGCCTTGCATGCCAGTTGGCCGCAAGGTTGGCTCCGGAAACTCCAATGAGAATGCATAGCCCAGATGAGGTCGACTTCTGCTGGGTAGAACTGCGAAAATTTTGTGACTCTAAAGATTTTGATTTCGGGGTTATGATTTAGACCTCGATGATATACGGATGATACTTTGTTGTGAAGCTGTACTGTGGCATGGGTACGACGTTTGGTATGTTGATGAAATTGATGCTTGATGACAGTTTTTGGTGTTGGAGTAGGGGCGAGCGATAGTGATGGCGCTCAGAGTTCGTCGAGGGGCGTGAAAAGACGTTTCATGTTAAGGGTCAAATCGGCAATGGCGTAGTCATCGGCGATGGCAACCATGGAACCGATCTCGATACCTTTCTGAGCGGAGTCTGATGCAACATAATGCCTAATCTGTTTCAAGAGATTGAACACATGTCGGCATCGGACGTCGGGGGGTGCGGCCCAATCCTCTGGTCGAGACTGCCGCAGGAAAGCCTGAGCTAGGAAGTAAAAGTGGATGCCGTCTCGGCAGAATCCTCGTCGACGCTGATTCTGTGGAAATTGAATGGCGAGTTCCTTATCCCAGCACTTCTTCCATAGCTGAAGCGCGCCGACCGTCGAACGAAGCTTGTTTTGAATTTGTTCGTTTACCCCGTTTGGTGGTGTAGCTGGACTATCGCCTTGGGATTGAGGCGTGCTTGTGCCACTCGAAGACACTCGTTGAAGCAGCTGGTGCTGAATATTGTAGATTTGGGTATGAATCGCGTGGATGAGTACTGAAGACGATGTTAGACTGATATTATCAACAGAGATGGAAGACACTTACTGAACTTTCCAAAGACATTAGTAGCCCGCTCAGGAAACTGACCTGGGCAGGCTCCATTGAGTACACATAACGCCTCACACATCGCTAGTTGCTTTGCGCGTCTACTCCCCGTTTCATTGCTCATTTGTGCCGATGAACCTCTGAGCCCCAAAACACTGGCGCATTCTTCCGACGTCTTTGCCTCCCAAGCCGCGTCATCAGCAGGCAAAGGGATCGTGATACTCTTGGCGTCGAATCTGGGCTGTGTGTTGAAGAATATGGTGGAGCTGGCGTCCATAAGATAGATGTATGCCGCCAATCGAGTCCGTTTTTCATTCTCAATCCAATGATTCCAATTCCATGAGTCCACCTCGGCACCTGTTACTGGTCCTGGTTGATGCAAGGCGCTCGCGTTTGGATTGTCGGGGGAAAGAGGTTGAAATAATGCCGCGCAACGTGCAACGTTGACCACAACCCGAGCTTCATCTCGCACTTGCTGACGTTGTTGTTGAGAACCATGCCAGTGGAATTGAGAGTTCAGAATAGCCAGTGCTTGTATCTCTTCGGTAGTCGACGTCAGCTGGTGGTTCAAATCGGCCATTTGATGCGCTTGCGCCAGTTCGTAAACGTGACTAGACTTTAGAATGCTCTCCCGAACACGATCCATCAGCCATCGAACATCCGAAGGACGCATTCGGTCAGAATACACGGCGCCGACACAACACATGGTCAGAACAAGCCCCTGGTTGGCGGAGAACGGATCAAATGTTGCAGGGTGTATCAAGGGCCAGTGTGATTGATAGTGTCTGTATTGGTGTAGGAATTCCTTTACGTTGTCTCCAGTCAAGATACTCTTCAGTCTTTCGTGGGCGTGCGCCTCGTTGGAGTGTGGATTTGAAAGCGAAGACGCGTTGGGAAAGCAAAAGTTCAAAAGCGACCGTGCAAGGGCGTGTAGAGGATCAGACGTGGATTGGCCAACAAACCAGTTGTCAAGCATCGGGGAAGAGTCAGCCAAACCCGGCACATGCGAGTATAGCCCAAACAAAGTATCATGCGGTGTATCATCTGAGGTCTAAAAGTTCCGGTCAGAACTGGGCCGATTTTTGAAAGGTTGGGCCACCTGCCGTACTGGAATTATTCATATCACCATTGAACGATCCGTTCCGCCACAGTGAGCCATCCTGGCCATTTGTCATGCCATCCACGTTGGGCAGGGTCGAGACTCCTCCGTACGAAGCAGAGTCGGAGGCCTCGCTCTTAACGGTCATACCGTTTTGCGCCATCGAACCATTGGTAGAGGCGTGGTCATAGCTGTAGTGAGCGTTTGGATCGGATCCGTTGGTCGTGGGCTGGGGTTGCTGTTGCTGTTGTTGCGCGTAGCCATTAGGAACACCATCCGGTCGGTAGTCGTTGAAATTCATCCTGTTGTTCGCAAAGTCCATAGCCGACATGCTCCTACGGTGCGCGCTGTCCTCTACTCCGCTGCTAGGGCGCATCAAGCTGTTGGAGCGAGATGTGCGCGCCGACATAGTCTGGTGATGGTTGGTAAGCGAAGGCAGGCTGTCGTTGAAGCCGTTGCCGCCCATGGCAGGCATTTGAGGCAAGCCCATAGTGTAACCTCCAGCATCGGCGTAAGACATGGAATTAGCACCAATGTGGTTGAGGTACGAATTCTGGTCTGCGCCGCTGGGCTGCCGGTTCTTCTGCAAATGTTGTTGCGCGTGCTGGAGGTGGTTCGCGCCGGTTGGGTTGCCCCTTCGTATCGAACACTTTTGGAAGTGACGCTTGAGAATGTCGCTTCTGCTGAAGGTGTCCTTGCAAAGATGGCATTGGTAAGGTCGCTCGCCGGTGTCTGTGCAAGGTTAGAAGCGAAGCTTGATTGAGTGGAGGGATAGACTTACGTCGCAGCAAATGGCGCTTGAGATGCTTCAGGTGCAGGTATGTCTTGTTGCAGTGAGGACATTCGTACTTGCCCTCGGCGTTCTTCGTAGCAGTGGTGGGAGTCTTGCCTGCAGCGGGCGCGGGCCTACCGGGATGAGTGGGCAAGACTCCACGACGACCTTGCTGGCCGACAACGTGAACTGGTTCCGGCTCCTGGTTGGGAAGCACAGGAGGGTGGGCGTACATTGACGCATGTCCCAATCCCATGCCAGGAGGGCCGCCTAGCTGGTGGCCGTTGGTATGCGCAGATGCTGTGGACAGCATAGGCGCCTGCGAATAGGCCGAAGACATGGGCAAGTACGAAGTCGGCGTTGGTTGAAGGGGTCGCAACGGCGGGTGCTGCAGCGGAGGCATGGTGGAGCTGCCATTGGTGGCAGAGGTCACAGGTGTGTGCGGTGGCTGGGGCGTGTGAGGGTTGCTGTTGTGGCCGTACAAGGGCGTGTACTGGCCGCCGCTTTGTAGCGGCGGCAACGTAGGCAGCTGGTTCTGAGAGCCATTGTACTGCTGATGGCCTATTGATGGGTAGTTGCTGAGGCCAGGCTGGCGGAAGCGGTCTGTAGAGTCCATGATGAGGTTGATAGTGGGTCGAGGGTAAGTGAAGTGATGGAAAAGGCGCGACCAATTGTTGATCGTAAAGGGACCATTCGACAGAGCTTAGAGCCGAGTAAAGTTTGCAAGGCTGGCTAAGCACACCACGAGGGCCGTTGGACGGGCGTCTGGATGGAGGAACGATGGGCCACGAAGAAGCTTTACAGGTGGAGCCGTGTGGGGAGGGGGGGAGGGGGGGACTGAAAGGGCCAGTCGATACGCGTCGGTGGGTACTCCACGGGTGAGTGGAATTGATGAGCCCGCTGCGGGTGAGGGTGGGAGATGATGGGTAAGAAGGGGCAACGGTGTGAAATTGGAAGAGTTGACCTGTGTCGATGGATTTCTCGTAGCTGGACTAGCAAGAAAGTTGCGGCGGTGGTTTGCCTGGCTGGCGCGGCAATTCACGCGAAGGGACAAGGGACCTGCTGCAGATCGGCGGCCCACACACCCTTCAGCCTCAGCCGATTGATTGCGGATAGACCAAGTGGAGAGCTGGGGGGGGGGGGGGAGAAGGTGGCTCGGGGTAGAGGTAGCTGTCGGCGAAAAAAAATATGCGAGTGCTGCTGAGAGAACGTCCGCTTTCCGCACACGTATTTCCTGTTTTGTTTCCGCGCTGCTGTCTGCCGGAACTTGCCGGACGCTGATAATGAGCGGAAATGGCTTGAAAAGAATAGTGTGGGTGGGAGATACTGCGACGAAGCAGGAGAAGCGGCGGAGGCACAAGAGATTTCTGGACAAGGTCTTGTGGCGGCAAGCGCGTCGGGATGCCTGTGCAGCGACGTTACAGAATTAGGGCGGGAGTAGTAGGTGAAGACAGTGGGAGAGATGCAGGACCATGTCGCGACCCCGACGAGGCATTCCCGACGCTACACGTGACGTCCAACTCTGCTGGACTTTTTTCGCATGCACTGCATTGGAGCGCGCATGCCTCCCGTTGGAAAAAACCATTACCAATGACGACAGCCGTTCGCCTACTAGCGGACGAGTATCCAATTGCATGCACATGCACCGATGCCTTAGAACCCCAGCCTGCTACGTACGTGCTCGTCCGGCCCTTGAATTGTGCGCCCCTCCGAAGGGCGTGCGGAAGCGTATCATAGCCCTCCCATCCGTCCCCCGGCCTCGTCCAGTACCATGGCCCCAAGGGTTTCGCCCACGCCCACGCCCACGCCCACGCCCCTGCCTAGTGATCGATAAGAGTAGGCCCCATGCTATGTGCTACCATCGCCCACCATGTCTATGGCTGTTTCACTTTCCAGGCCCTACAGCTCCCATGGTACGTCCCAGTTGCGCGTATGTGTACGTACCGTCGGCGCGCCCTTAGCCTGAGTTACTTGTCAGAGCCACCGGATCGGTAAGGCCAGCGAGCGCAAGCAAGCAACTCATCCGAGCATCAACCCGACAAAGGCCGAGCTTCACGTCGCGTTGGCGGCTGTGGCTTGCTGGGGTGTCATATCCTCATATCCGCCCATGAAACCAAGCGTGTCCGGTGAGCTCCATGTATCTTTCTGCACCGCCCGTCCAGCGTTTCCCATTGTCGCAACCCTCTGCTCGCCATCTCTCGAGCGCCGGTGGGAGTGCTGGCCTGGGAGGGGGGAGGGGGGCAGCAGAGGCACCTGGCAAGCGCCGAGCCTGAGGTGAAAAGTTTCGTGAGCGTGACGTACAGTCGTCCGGAAGTGGATTAGCGCGCGGCCAGGATCCCTTGACGGCACATTTGCAACGGCGTCCGCTAAATCTTCGGCTCGCCAGATCCTTCTGCTGGGCGACCCTCGAATGAAACCTCATGTCTTGAAACCACCTCTCTTCGAGAAGGACGCGCTGCAAGGCCGAGGCGCCGGGGCATTCAAATCGAAACAGCACATGCTGCAGCTCTGGAGACGACTGCAATGCGCGACTAGTTGGCCGTGATCGCCCTAAGGCGAATCTTGTTGAATCCCTCTCGTCCAGTCAGCTTACGTCTCGCGACTTGTGACGCCGTTAGCGTCCTTTATCACGATGCCGCTCGGCCTGGTAGCTGACGGTGACTGACACTCGAATCGGCATTCCGGACGCTGGTGCTGACTCGACTACACGCACCAGAGGTGACACGCATCCCAGCAGTTCATTCATAAAATGTACTGGCTTCTGGCCTAGTCCGCTCTTGTGCTGCTGTGCATGTTCTGCATCCATCTGCCTCTTCTTGAACACGCAAAAGATTGTCCAAAGTTTCTCCCGTGCTCATCGCTTGAGCGCATCCGACCCTTACGTTACATGCTTGGCAAAGTGCAATGCAACCCGTTGCGGAAGAAATTGCCGAGGCTTGACGACGACGGCATGGCGAGGTGGTGGAAGAGTTTTTTTTCTTCCCCTCGGCAAGCGGCACGCTGTCACAAAGACTAATTGCGCCATGAAGCTAGATGGGTGCAGTGGCTTGCCAAAGTTGCCGTTGGATCCAGATGAAGCCAACCCCACGTGTTGTACACTATCCCACATTGCTCTTGTGTATCAGAGCTCCTAATTAGCATGCCAGCGATTCTTGCAGCTTGCGCGCCAGGCGGCCGTCGACGCGACACCGTGCGCGCAATCGCTCTCAGGGCTCCGAGGACACGGCTAGGCGTGCAAGGTGGCCGCATCGACGCTCTCCGTACGCGCAATGCTCATGAAAGACTCGCACTGCTCATACGCTCTGCTTTGTGGAAGTTGGAATAAGCTCCAGTCCCACTTGCGGTTGCGCTCCCGAATCTGGGTGTGGATGATACCCGGAGATGGGATTCAAAGTGGGCTGTCCGTTTGACGCGCTGCAGTGATTCCCAAGACGGCAAGACCAGCGACATACAGGCGGGACGTCTATGTCGTGCAGCCGGCTCTGACCGCCACGCGCATCGTGGCTTGATCATCATGCACTGAGTGAGTTTCAACCTTCTGTCTTGGAAGGTCACGCCGCCGAGAAAAAGACCGGTGAGGCGCTGGGACAGGCCTCCGGCGACGACATAGCGTATTGAATTGACAAAGTCATGCATGGCGTTTTTGACCGGGCAAACTTGGTCCTGTCTGCCGACTAGCACAGGCGCATGTACGCTTCCGACGGCTTGGCTTCGAAGTGCCTCCAACGCGTTGCGACGACAGTCCTGAAGGAGCAAGGCGAGGTCTGGTACGCACCAAGGCGATGCTCCCAGCTGATACATGATAGTGAGATCATCCTAGTGTAATCAGGTGGGCTCCGCAGCGATACTGCTATTGTACATGTGCCTTCTCTTATTGGTGCGGCCTTGCACGAGTGGCGGGACAATGCGGTGCGCGCTCTGTCATCCATCCTGTCTCTTTCTGTCATAATTACCGTCTACGAGGCGATTCGTGTAAATTTGCTCGGGAGAGTCATGTTTGCACGTCATGTTGAACTTTGGGACGTGCCAGAGAAGTTGTCTGATAAATTAGGTATGACGAACCATCGCATGCTAGAGGTCGTACCTGCCTTACTTGGATAGTACCGCAATATCCTATCTTGCCACGTAAAAAAAAAGAGTCCCAATAAAGGAGCAACATGAGGATATGGTGTCATGGTATACTCTCTCTTAAATACATGTCTCACGGTAGAAAGTTGGGAATGAATGCGGAGATACATATGCTGGGTTGCGCTTCCTCCAACATGTTGTACTATCTAGTAATGGACTACGGCTCTCATCTTCACATGAGACTTGTGAGCTGTAGAGGATAATTGCCTTGCAACCAACATGTCAACTTTGACGTCAGAGTTCCTGCACTGTCACAGAGTGGTGGCCTAATTAGCTCACCTTGCAGCGACACCACGATTTTGCTGCAGTTTATCCATTGCGAAATGTGCCATTAATACACTCGACGGGATTATTTCCTTTTCCTTTTACCCTGCAGCGGCAGCAACGGACTGCTACTGCCCCTGGTGATCGTAGTGCCGCGCGATTTCCCGTTGGAACGTCTTCCTGCCCGGCCTTGCAAAAATTTCTCGCAAAGCACAACCATAGAAGTGTGATATACATCACGATATTACGAGTGATCGAAAATACCGTCGCCTGATGGATTCACATCTTGTATCTATTCACGTGCCTGCGTCTGATGGTTCGCATGTTGTGGATTTTTCTTGTTTTCAATAGAGCTTTCCAGAATACGAAATGTGGAAGTTTCTCCCACCATCGCAGTGCACAACCACAATACTAATAAATCAAACGCCAACCATACACCTACCTGACTGGACTTGCTCAAATTCCCATGAGATCACTAAGAATACCACCACAAGCCTTGCGCGCCCGCTCCACCAACTATCCAACGACCCCACGAATACTCAATACTCGCCTCCCCCACCATATCCATTCCTCAGCCCGCGCCATGTCAGACTCCGCCAAGTCCGCCAACCAACCTACTCCACAGAACTCCCAAGACCCAGAGTCGTCAGAAACCAACAAGACTCCACTACCCCTCCCAGAACCCACAGGGGAATCAGATGTCACCCAAGTCAATGTGGGCGGCCAAGCGGTAAAACTGGATCGTATGGGTCCTCTGGTAGTCAACAAAGACGGCACACTATCACGAATTTCAAACTGGGAGCAGATGGCGGATATCGAGAAGCAGAACACGTTGAGGATTTTGGTCAAGCGGAATCAGGTGAGGACGGAGGCTTTGAAAGAGAGAAAGGAAGGAGAGGGCGAGGAAGTTTGATTTTGTAGATGCGTCACGGGCAGAAAGCACATGCACAACATATACGGGAAAACGGATGTTGGTGGAGCTTCATCTGTACAAATGTAATGTTTCTGCATCTACTATCTACACCGTTCCGTGAGCGAGGTGAATCTATGGCTTCTGTGTCTTCGTGTGTGTCATGCGCTCGAAGTAAGTCCATTGACCTTCTGGCGCCTGCTCCTCGAGTGGCTCCCAACTGCACCATGTTAGCTGTGATCCAATACTATTAATGAATATTGCTTACACCTTGGCCTCGGTCATGACGTCGACAAGCTTGTGCTCGCCCTCAGCGACCTGAATAACTTCCTCGATCAAACCCGCGCCAAGCCTGCTCTCAAGGTCCGAGATACTGTGCAAAGTTAGTCATAATTTCGCCACAAGTTACGGCTTGGTTCCGACATACGCTTCGGCGGTGTATTGCGGCTCAGGTTCGAACCTGACGCTGGTAACTGCCCGCTCAGGTGTGTAATTGACATCGCCCTTCATCTTCTTGGCATGGGGCAATCGCTGTTTCGATGAACGAATGCCCTCGGGGAAGGTCTCCATGACCTCTCCATCCCACTCAGCTGCCCTTGAGCGCTCGTCCACCTCTTGTTGGTCTGGGATTACAACAGTCTGTCCGGCTGATGTGTCAAAGACCTGGTATCTGGTTGGGTCCTCGCTAACTTGCAGTGCGATCTTTTGCTGCCACTCATCCCATCCCGCTGGCTTGGACTGCTCGATAACGGACAGGCGGTGCTTAGTAAGGGCCTCGGTAGATTGGCGGTAAACGGAGGATTCGGGAATCTTTTTGAGCTTGTCGAGGGTTGAGTGGTAGTGGTAGAGCAACGTGGACCGCGGCGACGGGTGGGTAAGAAGACCTGTGAGACCGGTGGGAGTGCCGGCCTCAAGGAACTGGCCGGGCTTGACGCTGGCGAGGAGACGTGCAGCTGCCCTCATGTTGGCGGGAGTGTCGAGCGTGGGCTTGGGGCGCAATTGGTGGTTCGCAGTGGTGATGCCGTCAGGACGAAGATGCGCCCGCCAAGCGATATGCAGCCGGAGCGGCGATCCCTGGCTAGGTAAGCAATGCGCCTTGGAGACACGATTACACTCACTCGCGCGCGTCAACCCACTCCGCCACGCATTCGTGATACCTAGGCTACTTGTAATTCCTATAGCGCCTACCAGTCGCGTTTCACGTGATACATCACACCGACCTTGTTCCCTCGCTTGAGGACCACTGCCTCACACAAGCACCCTGCCCCCTCCGCCGCCGCAATGCGCTCCATATTACATTCCCTCCTATCGCTGGCAATATTTGCTTCCGCCCTTGCGGTAGAAACACCGAGTGCCCAGGAGACCGTTAAGAATGATGATTGGGACGAGAAGACCCCGGATACGGTATTCAACGGCGAAACAGTGCCTCCCATGATAGAACTTGGACCGGATACAATAGATACCGAAATCAGCAAAGGGAACTGGTACGAAGGGATATATGGATATCTAGAAAAAAACACTTACACTACCACAGGCTAGTCGAGTTCTTCTCCCCCTACTGCTCTCATTGCAAGCAGTTCAAGCCCACCTATCAAACCACGTACGAATTCTACTACACCTCGAAACCCTTTCCATCTAAAGACGAGCCAGAAGGCGACTCCCTCAACTCCTTCACACGATACTATGATTTTAAATTCGCCAAGGTTGACTGTATCGCCTACGCCGATATCTGTCAAAAGCACGACATTCAAGGCTATCCTACCGTGGTCTACTTCCAGGACGGAAAGGAGGTGGAAAGGGCAAGGGGAGTCCAAGATATGAAAGCTATGAGCGAATGGATAGAGAAGCTGTTGGAGACTCTCCGACCTGGTACGCGCAAGGAGGGTGGTCCCAAGCTACCAAAGGCTGGCGCAACATCAGTAGAGACTGGCCCAGACACGGAGGAAGCTGTAGAGGAAGAGTGCGCAAGACAAGAAAGAGGATGCGCAAGACAAGAAAGAGGATGCGCAAGACAAGAAAGAGGATGCGCAAGACAAGAAAGAGGATGCTCAAGACAAGAAAGCTGCAAGCCCAGCCACCAACCTAACCCCTAGCGCCACACCCTCTCTCACTAAAACGACAAAGGCCGCTCCCACCTCGAACGCGAATCCATCTGGCACCGTCGAGCCCCTCACCGCCGACAAGTTCCAGAAGCTTGTTACAGATACACGTGATCCTTGGTTCGTCAAGTTCTACGCGCCATGGTGCCACCACTGCCAGGCTCTTGCGCCGATTTGGGCGAACCTTGCGCGCCAGATGAAGGGAAAGCTCAACATTGGAGAGGTCAACTGCGACGTGGAGAAGAAGTTGTGCAAGGAAGCCCGTGTTCGAGGTTACCCAACCTTGCTCTTCTTCCAAGGTGGCGAGTTTATTGAGTACGGAGGTCTCCGTGGGCTTGGTGATCTGCTGGAATATGCGGAGAAGGCGTTGGCCGTTAGTGCTGGCGTACCTGACGTAAACGCCGAAGAGTTCAAGAAGATGGAGGAGACTGAGGAAGTCATCTTCATCTACTTCTACGATCACGCGACCACCTCAGAGGATTTCCAGGCGCTAGAGCGACTTCCTCTCAGCCTTCTCGATCGCGCAAAGTTGGTCAAGACAAATGACAAGGAGCTTTTTGACCGCTTCAAGATCTCAACATGGCCAAGACTGATGGTATCAAGAGAAGGAAAGCCTACGTACTATCCGCCTAGGACACCTTTCGAGATGCGCAACGTCAAGAAAGTCCTTACCTGGATGAAATCTGTTTGGTTGCCCATCGTTCCCGAGATGACTGCTTCCAACGCCCGTGAGATCATGGACGGTAAGTTTGTTGTTCTGGGTATACTGAACCGCGACCGTTCCGACGAGTTCATCCTCTCTAAGCGCGAATTGAAGAGCGCCGCGCTCGAATGGATTGGTAAGCAGGAGACTGCCTTTCAGCTTGAGCGACAGGAGCTCCGCGATGCTAAGCAACTCCGCATCGAAGAAGCCGAAGATAAGGACAACCAGCGAGCGCTTAGGGATGCTAAAACTATCCGCATCAACATGGATGATATTCCGCATATTCAAGTCGGCTTTGCGTGGGTCGATGGTATCTTCTGGGAACGCTGGATCCGGACCACATACGGTGTCGACGTCAAAGACGGCGAAATCGTCATCATCAACGACGAAGATGTAAGTCACCAAGACCCGTCATATGTGAGACTTGCTAACATATGTAGAATCGCCGTTACTGGGACAGCACTGTATCTGGTGAGCCCATTCGTCTATCTCGCGCCGCAATCCTAGAAACCATCAAGATGGTTACCTCGAACCCTCCCAAGATTGCCGCCAAGTCTACCACTGGTCGCATTACTGGTATATGGCTATCGATTCGTCACTTTGTTAACAGCCATCCTTTTATTTCCTTTGGCATGTTTGTTGGCATCTTTACTGCTGCGACCTTGTTTGGTAGTAGTAGGCGAAGGAGGCTGTTTGGAAGTACCGGGGCGTACTTTCAATTAGGGGAGAAGGACGGGCTACTAGGTGGTATGGGGAATGGTAACTTTGGAGGTGCGAAGCATGATTAAGCTTTTAGATAAGATCTCAGGATAACTTTCTAGGCGGTGTTTAACGTAACCTTTGGCGTGTAACATAGCTTTAATTGCTTGGTTTTGAGCGATAACGCTTACTCACTCTGCACCATGTATCAAGACGACTTGTTGTAACCAGTATGCCTTCCAGCCCTAACACCTGAAACAGCTACCTGCGTATGCCCAGACGAGATCACGACATTTCCAGGCTTTTGGCGTTCTGCGTAGAGCCGCATCAGGGTCTAGGGCAGATACTTGGTATGTCACTTGCAGTTGCCCATTGGATGGAGCACACACGTGCCTACGCGACGTAGTTCCCCACGCGTTACCCCACCACCCCTCCAAACTACTTTCACTCAATCTACACTCTGTGACTCGGGTACACGTACTGCACCTTCCGAACTGCTTTGCCTCAAAACATTGCTCGCGACAAAATTCAATCTGCATCCTCTCAAGCTCCTACGCGCACCGAAACCTTCATCTGGCAAACACAGTGCAACCCACGTACACATTTTCCTCACTCGCCCGCTATCTCACACTACTACCTGCAAAATGTCGACGATATCCCTCTCAGATCTCGAATTCATAACCCGCGAATCCCTCGCCAGCGACTTCAAATCCTCAGGCTCCGCGCTCCCCCCAAACACCGCAATTGTCGACGTAAGAAAAGCCCCACCACCTTATATATAACCCTACATTAGAAACCACAAGACTAACCAAATCCACCCATCTAGGTACGAGATAGCGACCACATCGGCGGCCACATCAAAGGCTCAACCTGGGTCCCCTCATCACAACTCGACTACAAAACCCCCGAGCTTGTCCGCAATCTTCAAGACAAGGAAGTCGTTATTTTCCACTGTGCGTTATCGCAGCAACGGGGACCTAGTGCCGCGCTGCGGTATCTGAGGGAGAAGGAAAGGTTGGATCCCGCTGCGGCGACGGAGTCAAAGGGTGAGGTTAAGGAGCAGAGTGAGGCGGTGGAGAAAGAAGGAGAGGGAGAGCAGAAGGGCCCGAGTGGTACACAGGTTAAGAAGCAAAAGGTTTATGTACTTCAAGGTGGATTTACGATGTGGCAGGAGAAGTACGGGCAGGATAAGGATTTGACAGAGGGGTACGAGAAGGATGTTTGGGAGTTTGGCACACAGGATAAATGAATGTAGGGCATTGAAACACACAAATATACCAAAGTCTAGGGCAAAACCGTAAGATTTAGCCATGAAATACGTAGCAGCAACTTTAAGCCGCCCCCCCCTCCCCCTAATCCAGGTTTTGTTTTCTAACAAGAATACATCCCTAGGAAAAAATTTACACGTAACACGCCAACACTTCAACAGCCCTTGTCCTTGCCCTGCTCCTCAAGCAAGCCCGCATAATTCCTCCTCTCATACTCCATAATCGCCTCGACCTTCTTCGCACTCGCACTCGCCTTATCAAACCGATACCCAACCCACTCCTTGACCAACCTCCTCGCCAGTTCAATCCCGACGACCCTCTCCCCCATGCAAAGCACCTGCGCATCGTTCGACAGGATCGCGCGCTCAACCGAAAAGCTGTCGTGCGCCGTCACAGCGCGAATTCCAGGGACTTTGTTCGCGGAGATGGCGACGCCGAGACCGGTGCCGCAGATGAGGACGGCACGGTCTGCTTTGCCCTGCGCAACGAGCTGGGCGGCGTCGACGGCAATGTGTGGGTACGCTGTTTTGTCCGAGTTTGCGGGGACGCCGACGTCGGTTACCGAGGCGATGCGCGAGTCTGATTCGAGGTCTTTGATGATGGCTTTTTTGTACGAGACGCCTGCGTCGTCGCAGCCGATGGCTATGCGGAGGGGTTGTTGGTCTGCTGACATGTTTTCTCTCTCTTTTTTTCTTTCTTTTTTTCCTTCCCCCTTGTATTGATTTGCGTTTTTGAGGGGTGTTTTGTGTATGTGAAGGGAGGTGTTCTGATTAAAGTTCTGAAGTATCGTATTTCCTCTCGATATTCCTTCTCTTTGTTTTGCTGACGACGTTTAATCGGCTCTTCTCCCTGTCTTCTTCTTCTTCTTCCTCTTCGTGTCTCTCTTGGATTCTTGCCCCACTTCTTCGTCTCTCGGTTCGAGTCGTCGAATACGTAATTTCTCCTTCTGCAGAATGCACTTTTCGACCACTTCCCTCGATAACCTCGTTGACCGCTCGATTAACAGTCTTTTTAAACGGCCTCGTCACGTAGCTCAGATCCGTGTGTCCGTGGGTAGGCCCTTTGCTTTCAAGAACTTTGACTTTATCGGTACCTTCTTTGTTGTGGTCTTCGATTTTCTGGTACACGTGGTCGGCGTCGGTGTCGAGGTTTAGAGAGAACAAGGCGCGCTTGGGAGGGGCCATTTTGGGCAAGCTGGGTAAGGGGAGGCTTTTTATATGATTTGAGAGAGGGCGGTTGTAAGGGGCAAGGCGCTGGGTGGCGTTTTCGGTTGATTGAGGGGTTAAATAGACGCCGTAGAGGGAGTGCTGGAATGCGGGATGCGGGGATCGGAGTGCCGAATGCGGTAAGCCGATGGGGTAGAATTGCACGACAGGTTGCCTCGACGCGAGATGGCGATGGGATGAAAGTATACCGATCTCGGGGGTGGGAGGCCGAAGCGTATATCTCGGTGGTTGTTCCGATTGTTGGAGGTGGTGATAGTACAATTGTGATTCTAAGACGTTCAATAGCTTGTTTGCATGCCAAGATAGACCACCGAATTACGTCACACAACACTTTGAAATCTACAACACTTTGGCTGGCGTCTACTTGATACTTTTATATGGCTCTAAGCTACCCAGGTGTCTTCAAATCTCTGTGTGTCTACTTTCGAGTGTTTGCTCATCCCGCCCATCTCTATTTCTTTTCCTCTCCAAACAAATCCTTCTCAACCATCTGCCTGCAGATCGGATGATAAAAGTCCTTGTTCTTCTCAAACGTACGGACAGCCAAACCGCGATCCGCCTCGTTCAGCAGTTTAAATATGGGTCGCACAAACTTCATACGACCAATTTTGCCGAGCAAAGTCGCTGCCGGCTCATACGTCTCTTGTGCCTTGGCCATGAGTCCAACACTCAGGTAGCGCGACAGTACTTCGATATTCTGGGTATCGCTGTAGCCATAGGTCGCGCCAAGCAAATGCACGTTGTCGGCCGAGAACTTTGAAGCGAAGGATTGGAGTTTCTCGAGGAAGACAACAGACTGGTTAGAGACCCAACCTTCAATGTCTGAGGCTTGCGGCTTGAAGTCGCTGGAATCAGAGGAGATCAAAACCTGCCATTTGTCCGCGAGTTCATAGCAGCTCTTCACCATAGTCTGGTCAAAGTCTGGCTTGACAGGATATCCTGGAGCATAGAAGAGTTTATCCCAGTCGAAGTCATCCAGCTTCTGCTTGCTCTCAGCGTCCTTTTCGAAAAACTCTATCAGGCAGCTCTTGAAGTCGTACGAGTCGACGGATTTGAACTTGAATGTGTTGAAGTAGTGTGGGAGGAAGGAATCCCACTTCTTCTTTCCGAGAAGTAGTTCGAACTGGTACAATGCGTGGAAGCCCTTTTCGTAAGGGATGGAGGAGAAGGCGTCATCTGGGTCTTGGCCCTTGAGATCAAGAACAAGTTTGGTGTAGGGGTGGTCTGCGCCATAGTTCTCAATGCTTTGCTCTAGGGCTTTCCAGCCGATGATAGCGGAGAAATGACGATGTGCCTCTCCGTAAATGGCGGCAGCAATTCTACGCTCCAAGTACGTCGTCATACCCTCGTTCAGCCAGAAATGCTGCCAGCTCGCTGCGCTGACGAGGTTGCCGGACCATGAGTGCGACAGCTCGTGTGCGATGACGTCGACGTTCTGCTTGTCGCCAGAAATGATAGAGGGAGTGGCGTAGGTCCAGACTGGGTTCTCCATGCCGCCATATGGGAAGGAAGGAGGTAGAATGAGTACATTGTATTGTCCCCATTGGTAGGCGGGCGAGACAATGGATTCGAGTGCCTTCATAAAAGGCTCGATCTCGCCGTCAAGCTCATCTTTGCATGCGAGGAGCTCTTCGGGACCAGACCATACCGTGCTGCGCGGGCCGATGCTGGCACAGGCTAGATCTCCACTCGCAACAGCGAAAAGGTAGACGGTCATCGGAACCTTTTGTTCGAACGTGTACTTCATAGTACCGCTCTCACCGTCCTTCTTCGCAGGTAGATAGTCACTGGCTCCAGTAGGCAGACCCGAGGCAAGAACCGGCAGTGGAGAGCGTAGAGCAAAGCTGAAAGTTGACTTGACATCCGGAGTATCCTGGCAAGGGAAGATGGATCGTGCATGGATGGCCTGGCATTGCGAGAACATGTACGGGTGTTTCTTGTTAGAAGTTTGAGCGGGCGTCATCCACTGAAGTGCAGTACACTTGTCAGTAGTAGCGACCTTGATCTCCACATCAACAGTCTTTCCCCTGGGAACCTTAGATGGAAGAGTGATGGTTAGAGGACTGCCATAGGGTTCCAAGCGATCGCCAACGTTGAACTTGACGCTCTTGCCATCGACTTCTACAACGGAGATGTCAAGGAAGCTGCACCAGTTAGTGAGCTTTTCGATAGTTTCGCCCTCCTCACATACGTACCTGCTATCCAATATAATCTCTTCCACATCCTCATCCGTTAAACACTCCAACGTCAACACAACACTCCCAAACAACCGCTTCTTCTGAAAGTCGATATCGAAATCTACACTCGTATGCCTAGTCACGAAGTTGTGATAGTTGGACAAGGTGTTCGGGTCCCTTGGAGTGCGAATCTCAATATTGGGGTCCGCTATTGGCTTTGTGACCATGGCTGCGGGGGAGCGATGCATCGTGGCAAACGTTGCTGCTCTCGAAGCTGGTGGCGTAACGGCCTGATTTAACTTTGTAGCTTGGTAGGTATTTTGTCTCCCACTCAGAGCTGGTGGCAGTGCAAGACGGGCGTTCTGGGTAAGATACGTTGCAGGTGATCGCGTGGTGAGGTACCGTCGGAGTGGAGTAGACTCATGTGCCGATCTATGCCGCAGCAAAGCAGATGACCTGCCTAATGCACTTCTGGCAGACATCTAGGGATTTCGTACCCACAAACTCCAAAAGATAGAAGAAACGACCCCCACAGTAACAGCGGTGTAATGGGTCATTGACTACATCTTTCGTTTAGTCTAATACTCATGTGGAGGGGCACGGCCTTCGGCGAACCGACGAGGAACTTTGTTGTATTTGTTTCGGGACGTCTTCGTGACCAACATGTTTTTTATGAGAAAGAAATGATTATAAGAAGAAGTCGCCAAGAACTGAAAGTTTCAACGTTGTAGATGTAAATAATGTATTGCAGATGTCAAAACAAATGCCCAAACGCTTCGATGCCCAAAACAAGCTACCACACTATGAACGCATGTAGCTATTAACACCATTGACACCTATTTCAGTTCCATAACGCTGCCTAATCCTTTTTGCTCCCCTCCCCCTTTCTCGTCCTATCTCTCAAGACGAGGTTGATATCTGGTCGTGCCGACTGATATTGCTGAGTTGATCTGGACACTGAGCGCTCATTCGTTGATGCAAGCGTCTCCTCTGCCCTCGATCTGCCCCTTTCTCTTTCATCATCTCCAATCTCAAAGGCATCGTCTTGGAGTTCTATAAGATCGCCCAGGTCACCGCCGATAGCTCCTAAGACAGGCACGGCACTGCGTTTTCCCTGGCCAGATGTACCTGGTTCATTCAAAAGCTTCTGTGCTTGTGTACCAACTTTCCTTACCCAGCCTTCTATGGCGCCCCCGAGCTCGTGGAAATCCAAGCCGCTACCACTTAGCGGTGTGACAGAACCAGATCCACCATACTGACTCGACGTCCCGGCACCTGCCTCGAGCAGGCCTGGCGCCCAGGGTGTGAAGTATTCCTGACCGGGTGGGGGCGCCATGTTGGGTAGGTACTGAGCAAACTTCTTGTTCAGACTATCCTGTGCAGGCCCAGGGCTTCGCACGTTTCTGCCCATTGTACCGACACCTCCTGGGCCATGCAGACCCCATGCTTTGCCTGATGTACTTCTTTGGCGGCTATGGGCTGAGGCGGATGACAAGTTGCTTGACGCACGCGGTCGAACGGACTGTGAGGGAGAGCTGGCATGTGGATTTGTGGAGGTGGAGGAGCGTGGAAGGTCGACGGATGCCCGAGGTGTTGATGCATCAGAGTGTGCGAGGGACTTTCGCCGAGCGGGTGGGAAGAAGCCGAGTGCTCTGCGTGGCATGCGGCCGATCTGTGTTGGCTGTTTATCATTAGGAAGAAGTACCCAGGAATCATGTTTCCATGGTGTTTCTGCATCAGACGAGGGGACAGAGTTGTTCTCTTGGTCTTTCTTTTTCGGCGTAGTCCAGCCATTTGGAAGACCTTGAGTATCTGAAGCTGGAGCCTTGTTACTCGAACCATCACCATACTCTCCCAGTAGTATATCTTCAGCAGGGAGAGCATCCGGGCCTTGAACTGGCCTTCCCTTTACGCCACAAGCATCCACTGGCAGGACTACCTGCTTCTTGATCTGTATGCTATCGTTCGGCCACATACGATTAGCTTTCCGTAATACAGCTTGCTCGCAGTTGTATTTGATGCTAACTCCAGCCAGTGTGTCTTGCGGCCGAACGTGGTGGATGTATACGAGCGCATCTCGGTCGTCATTCTCACGGGGAGGTGCGGAGGCGCTGAGTCGTTCATCCGAGTTCCTACGCTTTATGCGGCCAACAGAGTCCAGCACCAGATGCTCATCGGCAGTCAACAGGTCTTTCCGCTTCATTGCTCTGACCATGGCCTCTCTTTCTTCGTGTGTTCCAGCCCCAACCAGCGAGCCTGTGCCTGCAGGACCCCATTGTTTCGGCGGTGGTGCGCTCGTAGACGTACGCCGCCCATAGGCCGGTCCCCGTCTGCGAGTGCTTCCAGAGTCAGCTGGGGTACCGTCACTGGCCAGGACGGTAGCGGCAATGCCTTGGATAGCCGCTAATGAGTTCCCCCATAATCCAGAGAGTGTTTGCGAGGACGATCTCGGCGTCGAGGTACCTGAAGATCTCTGAAAGGACGACGACGGAGCAGAGGTGACGTTGAGGCGCGAGGAGGAAGCGCCGCCTGTGCCTGCATTCGGAGTAGGAGATGTGTTCCGCGAGGCCAATCTCGACGTAGCCCTACTCGGGCCGCCACTCTCACTACCATCCGTCGCATATAAATCGTCTTCTACCGAGATCAATCTTCGTGTGCGTGGGCGCAATGTCGAGTTGCTCTTGGATGTGGACAGCGAGGAGCCATTGGAGGGGTTCATGGCATGCGGACGCCAGGCGGAGTGGGTAAAGGTGGTGCTGCATAAGCCAAATGATTGGAGTGGTCGGGAAGCCGCATGACATGAGGTTAGGGCAACATGGCGTGAACGTCAGCAGCAAAGGCGGAGGCGCAATGGAGATGTGGATGCTCGGATATCGTGAGGGTTCAATAGCTGGGGTAGGAAGCTACGTAACCCCCCGAGGACGTACTACTACCCCTTCATTCAAACAAGGCCGTGCACTGTGCCGCCGAACCGCGAGAACGTGCGATGCCAAGTCACATGGGCACCATAAAGAAGTCTCACGATAGATTAAAGTGGATTGTGTACGTAAGTAGTGCGTGTTTGTTGACTTTGACCGCCCCTCCCCTGGCTGTCCCGAGTGCTGTGTGACGATAAGGACAGATAACGGCGGGCTTCACGTTTGTGGGATTAGCCCCGAGCTGACTCGTTCACCTAACATGGCTTTGAAGAAATGCATGCTATTCCGTGCCTTGAGTGACGGGCGGCGCTGTTTGATGCATCATTAAAGAATTCCTGCTGGACTCATGCCAACTACGAGCTGCACGTAGCCGTGCGTAAACAAATGCCACGAATCCATCATCAGTCATCACAATCGAGATGACGAGAAGCAGCCAAACACACACTGTAGAACAGAGCGAATCTGCACATCCACTAGCCTGACCGTCATCGGAATGGACTTGAGCTGGTCGTCGCATCCACCTCCTCGAACTCCAGTTCAAAAGCGTCCACTTCCTCAAACTTCTTTCTGATGGCAGCCAACTTCTCCGAGTGCTCAATGGCGGAGACTTCAGTAGTGTCTGCTTCGTTCTGAGCCGCAGTCTCGTTTTCTTTGTCCGATGAGATCCTGCGACTGTATGTTCTGCCCGACTTTTGCGCTGCTTTTGCTGGTGCGCCCTTTCTCGCACGAGCTGCCTTCTTTGTAGCCTTTGGCGATGGTAGCTTCCCAGTCCCCTGCCTCTGGCGAACGCGACGCGCTGACATTTGTAGCTCATCTTGATCCGTGTCCACCGGCTCGACATCGTCCGAAGACTCAATGTCAAATTCATCACGATCCCGCAGGCGATTGCGTCGACGTGGTAGCAGGCCTTTGAGTTGCGCAGTGGATATGGTTTGTTCTGCCTTCTTTTTGGTCCTCTGCTTTGCCTTCGCAGGTGTCTCCGTTTCCTCGCCTTCTGAGTCTTTGTCCATGACGGGCGTCTTAGCTTGCCGTCCTCTTCGGCGCGGTCGCGTCTGTGCGGGTGATTGAGGCGGCTTTGAGACTTCTCGTATCGGACTACTCGACATGGGAGACGCAAATGTCTCGCTCATACGCTCTTCATCCTCCTGTGTTTGTTCGATGACTTCCTCGCGTGATGGCACTACTTCTGGTAGACTAGGGGAGGGTGATGGCTCCGACTCGACATCTCTGCCAGACTGGGGACTCGCTGGTGGTGACGAGCGTGGCACCTGGACTACAGAGGGGAACTTGCGCTTTGTGCCACGAGAACCGGAGCTTGAGACCTGAGTGCCGCTATCATTCCGTATCTCCTCCTCCGGCACCTGTTTCCGTACGTTAAGGGGCGTCGACTCGGCATGCGGAAGGAAGTCGTCAAAGTCAAAGTTGGCGGTATTGTCTAAATCGTCCTGATTGTCCTGATCGTCCTCGCCGTTATCCTCCACATCCGTAGTCTGTTGTACCATGCGCAACAAGCTTGGTTGCCTGGCTCTTCGCTTGAAGTTGGTCAAGGCCAGTATCGATCTTTCGTGTGCAGGTGTAGCGCCGACCTTGATGGCTGATGGTGGGCGCGTGCCGTGTGCTGGGGAGTCCGAGCCAAGAGATGAGAATGTTAGATCGCCGTAGCCGCTATCCTCCTCTGCCTGCGATTCTTCGTGGGCTTGAGCAACTGCAGCCACCGGTGATGAATGCGCAGCCGACTTCCTCGCACTGCTGCTTGTGGCCCGCGTCCGCTTTGATGCATTTGAGGCAGGAGTACGGGTCTTCGTTGCTGATGCGGGTATGTCCTCTTCAGCCGGTAGTGCGCCGGTCATGGTGAGTTCTGCCTCGTCATGAACTTCCCGTGTCTTCTCCCACGGCATTTTCCTATGCGAACGCGTTGTCCTAGGTTTTGTGACCAGGCCATCGCTTTCTTCGCTGAAGCTATTGGCTGCTTCGCTGAGCTTTCTGGATTGCGCCGGGATGGGTTTCGCTGCCTGCTTGGGCGCGGGGGCAGCTTGCGGTTTGGTGGGTTTCGCGACGCGCGACGCGACTTTTGAGCGTGGTGGACGAGGCATTGTCGGAAGTCGCCAGCGTAAGTATATTGGGATGCTAGGGATTGCGCGCAGGCGAATGAGTGTGTTCGCGATTGAGAATGAAGTGGGCGGCGACGGTGCGATAGTAATGGGGATGAGGCACGGCGGTGTTGTGACGCAGTGGATTGAATTCACTACCGGCACCTAGCGCCGATCGAGACGCGCGAACGCTTGGCTCACGAGGTGCATCATCCCATGTGTTAGCCCAGGTGTAGCAGTCCTCCTAGAGAGAGCGAGATGTGTTTTTCGTGTTTCTCTCACGAACAGCGCTATTTAGTTGGCGGTGTTTTGGGCCTATGAGAGGCCGATATTTTGTTGAGGTCGCACTCCAGGCAGCGACGATTGTAGCGTATATAGCTGCCTTGACAGACTTCAGAAATCACTCCATCTCAACTTCTAATTCTTGACCGCCATGGACACTCTCCAATTTCCAACTTCTTTGCAAGAGTTTGCAGTGTCGGAAGCAGCCTATCTTCGCCAACATCCCGAATATGACTGTCTGGTCTCAGGTTCAATTGTATTCAACGGGGAAGGGAAGCTCCTGCTAGTGCAGCGGGCGGGGGAGGAAACGGCGTATCCCAATCTTTGGGTGAGTCGACGAGGCAGCCACCAGTTTCGTGGAACTAACTCTATGTAGGAGATACCCGGCGGTAAAGTCGACGATACAGATGAGACCATCCTACACGCTGCTGCTCGAGAGCTGAGAGAGGAAGCTGGTCTTGACACACTTCGCATACTGAAGAAAGTCACGCATTTTACCTTTGTGGACGAGAAGCCTGGCCGACCGACAACGACATGGCTGAAGTTGGTGTTTGAGATGCAAGTGCAAAACGCGGACAATGTCGTCTTGGACCCGGTTGAACACCAGAAGTACCTGTTCGCTTCTGAGGATGAAGTTGTCAATGATGTGGTGGGAGATGTCAAGCTCAGCTACATCAGTGCTACGAACAAGGCGGTCAAACTAGAGGCTTTCAAGCAAAGACGCGGAGAATGACAGAATAAGCCGCGTTACAGTTGTCGGACATGAACTGAGCATGCTATGTTGATATCCCTCTCGCTTATTCCGCACATGAAACTGGTGACTGTCACCAATAGGAGACGACCCAATTGGACAGAGATGCCAGCTGGACTAAGTACGCCCTCGGAAGGACATCAATTCTTCAGTCTAGCAACGAAGAAGAGGGGAATGGCGCGAACGTGACACGGGCTGGAAGCAGCTTATGTAACTAGGCATTGTCGAGCCATTGCAAGATATTGAACTCGTCAGGCAGGCAAAAGCGGGAACAAACTGCCCGGCCGTAGCCTCCCGCCTCCCGTACCCCAGCGCCCGCGCTAGTTCACACTGTAGAACACGACCAGCTGCGGACGAATCACAACCTCATCCCTTGACGACCGCGCCAAAGAGCACAGCGACAGCAGCATGTCGGGCGAACACTCTTTCATGGCCAGTTCAGTGTCGGCAGCAGCGCCGCCGCCGCCGCTCGCCGCGCAACCCAGCATTGGGACTCCGTAGGTTACAGTCGCGCGCAGGACCTCTTGCACATGCTCATACAAGGCAGACCGTCGGCCTCGTCGCAGTCAGTCCCCCCTGGACACCCTTCGTTCCGGCGACAACGCGCTAGCAGAGCGTGCGAAAGTGAGTGCACCCACGTTTGCGCATTGTTTCCCCTGCTTGTACGAGAGAGAGAGAGAGAGGATCCATCGAGGTCGGTGGGATATTTGGTCTACACGACGAGCCTCGGCACCTCGGTCTACCTGAAGAACGGAGCGATTCGACCAACGTTTGCTAACCACCATGCATCACAGCCTGTCACGCGAGGAAAGTGAGTAATCAACCGCGGAACCGCGTCGTCGTCGGGACATCACGTAACAGGATAACAGGTACGATGCGATGCCGCCTCACTGGGAATACCGTGCACCAACTGCACCGCCTTTGGTATCGAGTGCCGCATTCCCCAGCCCAAGCGCAAGAAGACGCAGACAGCCAGGACCAAAGATGCGGAGAGGTACGGGTGGTACGACTTCACTGGGGTGCTATAGTACTGACGCGATGGCAGTGACCGAGGAGACAGTGACGACCGCTCACCAGCCAGCACCTCAGTTGAGCCGCGCGAAAAGTCGACCGTATACAACACCCAAGATGGGACGCCCTCGACTACCGTCCCGCCTGAATATGCCGCCCAGCAAGCTACTCACAATGGCACCTATGTGCAGTTCATGAAGCCCAAGTTTGCGCGCGCCCCCATCAAAGAAGCCGGCCGCGTCGCATACCTCGGAGAATCGTCCAACCTTTCGCTGCTCGTACACGACCGCTACGGCACCACCGATGTTGTCCACTACCCGCTTCCAGAAAACGTGCGAGGCGCGAAGGCGCGGGTGAATGAGATGGACAACATGGAGGTGGAGATACTGCACCAGCGAGGCGCCTTCCTGCTCCCTCCACGGGCGCTGTGCGATGAGCTCGTCGAGGCCTTCTTCAAATGGGTGGCCCCAGTTGTGCCAGTCATCAATCGCAGCCGCTTCATGCGCCAGTATCGAGACCCCAAGAATCCGCCCTCGCTCCTCCTACTACAGGCTATACTCCTAGCAGGCTCACGAGTGTGTACAAACGCCCAGTTGATGGACTCGAGTGGCTCGACAACCCCCGCGGCCATGACTTTCTACAAGCGCGCAAAGGCGCTATACGACGCCAACTTTGAGGATGATCGGGTGACTATAGTACAAGCACTGATCTTAATGGGCTGGTACTGGGAGGGCCCAGAGGATGTCACCAAGAACGTCTTTTACTGGACTCGAGTAGCTATTGTTGTAGCCCAGGGCTCGGGCATGCACCGTAGCGTTGAGGGGTCACAGCTGACACGCTCCGACAAGCGTCTGTGGAAGCGTATCTGGTGGACCCTGTACAGTCGGGATCGTTCCGTAGCAGTGGCACTCGGCAGGCCAGTTGCCATTGACCCTGAAGACTCCGACGTTGAGATGGTGTCTGAAGACGACTTCATCGACGACGAGACAGACCATGCGGCAGAATATCCGCCAGATCCGATCCATGTCCAGTTCTTCATCAACTATGTCAAACTTAGCGAGATTATGGGCCTGGTTTTATCGCAGCAATACTCAGTAGCATCCAAACACCGCAGGGCCAATGCTATAGACCTAACCCACAGCGACATGGCACTTGCAGACTGGCTGCAACATTGCCCACCAGAAGTGCAGTGGGACCGTAGCCGCCATCACTTCTGGGCTGCTCTATTACACTCGAACTATTAGTAAGTCGTGCAGCTCCCAACTCCAACGTAAACTGACGTTTGCAGCACCACCCTATGTCTTCTACATCGTGCACACATGCCACCAGCAGGCTCGCCAAAAGCCAGTCATCTGGACGGATTCGGTGAGGCCAATGCGTACCCGTCGCGTAATATCGCATACCAAGCAGCCGCTATGATTACATCCATCATTGAAAACCTCCGAGCTCATGACGAGATACGCTATACTCCTGCCTTCATTGTCTACAGCTTGTTCTCTGCTCTCATCATGCACGTCTACCAGATGAAGTCATCAAACAAGTCCGTGGTCTCGGCGACGGAGCAACGTCTGCAGATCTGCTTAGACGCCCTCAAAGAGGTTTCTAAGGTTTGGCTCGTCGCAAAGATGGTGCACACACTTTTTGAGTCAATTCTTGGCAACAAGCATCTTGAAGAGCGCCTGCAAAAGGCTGCCGGTCGCAATCATAAGAAAAACAAAGTCTCTTCGGTTCCACCACCACCACCACCGCCGCCGCCAAAACCTGCCCAAGAGTCGTCAAAACGAAAGTTCGACGACATGGACCTAGGCTTTCCTGTTCCGAGTGGACCCCCCGCTGCTCAAGTCTCGTATGAGCGATCGAGACCGCAGACTCCTGCTGTCACGCCGTCGCGCGAGTTGCAACCTCAACAGCAGATGCCCCAGATGACAACTGGATCTCCGCAGATGAATCGGCAGAATCACGATGCGTTCATGGGCCCTTCGCGGTCAGGAACGCGCCCCACGACACCGTTCAATCCATCGTACTCGTACCCAGGAACGCCACCGGATCTCTTCCTGGTCACCCGTGATACTCCCAACATCAGTCAAGAAGTGTGGCAAAACTTCCAGCCTGACCAGCTATTCCCAGCCGACACACAAGTCAACTTTCCACAAATGTCACCCATGCAAAATCATAGTCTCGTTGACCCGGCGTTAAGCCAACCGCAGAACATGTCCATGCCACCACAACAGACTGCTGGAAGCCAGCCACAAATGCAGAACCCGCAATCAAACTCGGGGATTCCCGGTGGTTACGAGCATAACAATACTCAGGCCTGGCAGCAACAGATGGAGATGATGTCACAGAATCAGCAACAACATGGCGCACAGGATGATGCTTGGAGTCAGAGTTCCGGAGGTCGACATAATCCCATTGTGCCTATGAGCTTGAACGTCGACGATTGGTAAGTTAAATTCTCGATTCCGTCCTCACGCCGTGATTAATGATGTGGCCCAGGTTCAACTTCTTTGGTATCAATGGCGAAGCCGACATGTCGCACCTGTTCCAGCAGGGTCCGTCTTAGACTCACGAGCCTGCTTGCATGAATGCTTTACTTGTTTTATCATTGGGTTCTGTTCATTGGAAGAAGCATATTAGCGGCGTTGACTGAATTGTTACATGGGTCTCCGTTAGTCATCAGTAAAAGTTTTGAGGTGCCGATGTTGTGATTTCTACGCAGCTTACGGACAAAGGTGGATGAAATGGCATGCTACAGGACATCATCCTCCGGCAGCACCTCTTGTCTATTATTCATATGATTGTAAGCTACCATAAATGTAAAATGGTAATGTGCATTGAGATGCGTTACACTGTCGAATAAACAAGTCTGGAATTCTTACATCATCTTGCGACACTAATGCTCTATCAGGGCTTTTACCAGAGCCTATGCTTATAATGCGCTAACAGACTTCTGTCATAGGTGGATAGAGAAGATGACAAATGATTTCTACGTTATCCTCCCTTTCTACTTTGCCATTACAGCTGCAGTTAAGCGATGAGACTGATGCTCCCCCGCATTGGAAGCTAGGCTCTATGAGATTTAGCGCCATTTCGCTTTCGGGAACCTCAGCAACTTCACGTACGCGAGACTGATACAGATACAACAACACCGTGAGCTAGACATACATCAGCCCACGAAAGTCAAAGCAAGTTTCTATCGTTAGGTTCGTAGTAACTTCTTTCTGCAAATCCTCAACCCGGACTCCTTTTCTCGCCCACACAAACCCTAAAGTTGAACCGGAATCGCACCACGCCGCACATCGCAACGAAGCTACCCACAACTGCGCTTTTAAACTGGGCCAGGGAACAATCCCAGGGCGGTCACAATCCCATTGCGCAATCGCATTCATTGCGCGACGTCCTAAGCCGCTTCGACTCCAGCCTCATCACTTACTCCGAAGACCACGTACCTGCTTGCGAATTAGACAATACTAACCTCTTCTCTCGTGTAGGCTAGGGCGCACTATTTCTACGATATACACGCTCGACCATGTTTCAAGCACAACAAAATCCGGGCCGTGGTGCCCCACTGGGTACGAATAGGTTACAGAATGGCAAGATGGGTGAGTACGCTCACGTAGTGGTTGTACGAAACGTCGCTGATTGTTGTCTGTGTAGGAGGTGCATCTCAATGGGGATTTGGAGCTCCTATGGGCGCGCCAGGTCTATCAAATACGCAAACACGAACAAACGGGGGGGCCATGTCAAGCTTCGCGCAAGCAATGGGCGGCTCGCAGCCACATACCCCGCTGAATCTTGAGTAAGTTACCACGAAAGATAGCAAAAAAGAAAAGAGAGGACTGCAGGGACAGACCCAACTCCAGAAGCGTCAGTCAGAGGAATCAGATGGATACAAGCTAAATATTGGCGATCGCAGGGAGTTCCCTTCGCTATCGGGCGCACCGCAAGCGCAACAGAACACTTCCGCGCAGCAGATGTGGGCGAATCCTACCCTACGAAGCACCCAGCAAAACCAACAGAACACGATCGGACGTCCACAGGGCCAAGGACAACAGCAGGGGCAAGGACAGGCTGCACAAGCTGCGAATCAACAACAGCAGAACCAGGGACAGGATGATTCATCCCAAAGTCAGTTTTCTGGTGCTGGTGATGATTATCGATTTGGTGGACAAGGGGGTGTAGGACAGCTTGGGGGTGTCCAACCGCAGACAGGCAACATTGAGGATTTTCCTCCATTAGGTGGCGCCGGCGGAGACATTCCACAGGATCGAAGAGCTGGCCTGATACAGAATGCAGCGGCATTTGGAGCCAATGGAAACAACGCCTTCCCTGGACTTGGACAGACACGGAATGGTCTCTCAAGCCCGACGGATAGCCAGCCAGACCGGAGCATCAACCCTACTGTAGGTGGCAGGGCGCTACCAGGCACAGGTAAGCAGATGAACGTTGGCATAATGGCAACCACTGACGATGGTAGCGTCACGGACGCCGTTTGAGAACATGCGGATAGGTAACCAAGCAGATGTACGTATGTTACGCTAGAACTTTGCGCCTTAGCTAAAATCCCATAGGGAAACCAACGGATAGGACAGTCAGGGAACACGTTTTCTCTAGGTCCTCATATGAGCATGCGAGGTGGTGCTGATCTTGCTCCAGGAGGCCAACGACAGCAGCAGAACCAGTTCGATCAAACATTTGGATCAGAGGCTCTCGGCTCTCCCAACGCGCAAAATATGCTGCACAAGAAGCTATCGGACATGACAGACTCGGAACGATATGGCCTGCCTGGACTGTTATCGATGATACCTATGGACAGTCCTGACTACTCTTCGCTGGCCATGGGCCAAGATCTGACAGTCCTGGGCCTGGATCTGAGTCGGCCAGAGTAAATACCACACCCCCTGGCACGTTTTCACCGCTAACACTTCTCCTAGCAACTCACCCTTACATCCTACTTTTGGTTCACCATTCGTGGAGTCCAACGTCAAGCCAGTAATACCACCAGATTTCACGCTTCCGGCAGCATACACCGTTACGAATGTTCCGCCGCTACATTCTAAAATGTCCAGCTTTTCCGCAGAGACATTATTAGCTATCTTCTATCAGTTCCCGCGAGACATTCTGCAAGAAATTGCTGCACAAGAGCTGTACAACCGCGATTGGCGGTGGCATATGAAGCTCCAGCAGTGGATGATGAAGGATCCAGACCTCGCAGCGCCCATTCGACTTTCACCAAAAGAAGAGCATGGCTGGTATCTATTCTTTGATGTCAAGAACTGGAGGAGAGAAAGGGTACGTGCCCGGACCCACCCATACGGGCTCTTTGTCAAAGTGCCAAACGCTAACACGAGTTCAGAAAGAGTTTGACCTCAACTATGATCACCTTGATCAGCGCCACGGCAGTCCTGGCATGGCGGGACAGATGGTGTAGTGCAAAAATCCCAAGCGCCAAAAGCAGGCCCCTGCAACGAGCCCGATCGGATAACCTGATGTTGATCTTGTCTTCGTAGCGAGTGCCAAATTCGTAGAACTGTGCGACTATGCCGCATATGCACTGGCTCACGGTGTCTTCGAATGGCCACAATACGAATTAAGTCCTCCGAAGGTCTTACGCCTGAAGGCTATGAGACGTTGCGAGTCTGCGCCACAATGCATGTGCCTATTGAGGTGATTTGATTCACGATAGTAAGTTGATGTGCAAGAGGAGAATTCGTGGGTATGTGTTTGCCGGGTTGGCCGTGCCTTCTCTCACTTGTTTGTCGTGACTTCGCAATTGCCCCACCGCCAGTCTCTCCATCGACCCTGATTATATCTAAGTGTATAGCCCCGATAGCTCATTCCTCCGCAATCACCAGAGTCCGCCGCCGCAGCCCTCACAGATCAACCATTGTGTCGCTCACAACCCTGCAAACTATCTGCGCAGGATCCTTCAGGCTCCCCAACATCAACACCAAAAACTAACAGATAACAGCTAGACATTATGTCTTCGCCAACCTCGACCGATGCTGACCATGTCCGACAGACTCTCCTGAAGCTCTCCATTGCCGTCCGCGAGATGACACCTTCTGGCGCCAAGCAGGTTTCACACAGTCCCGACCGCTTCAACTTGTTGGCGCGTCCTGTGCATGGCGGCTGTCGTGTCTGCGGTCTTCCCGGCCATCAGTCTGCCAATATTCAACATCCGACTGCCTGTCGCGTCGCTCTCCTCTCGCTTATCGGCTTTTGGGAAGACATCACGGACCACGTAGCTTTCCTGTACCAGTACTCGGAGCGTTTTCAAAATGCTATCCAAGCCAACGAGCCGACTTACGCAATGCGCCTGGATAACCGACCGCTCACCGGTGCTGATATGGAGGTTGTGCTTGTAGATCGCCTGACGGGAAACTTCCTCAAGTTCCTGGCGCACTTCCGCGGCATCCGAGCCAAGGTCAACGTGGTGCTTGATGAGGAGGGTTTGAGTAGATATGAGCGCGTGACGAAGAACTTGGAGGGGTTCTTCCTGGGTGGATTGACTTGTAAGCGCTCGCGCAAACTTTTTGCAGGACGACGTAAACTAACTCGTCCGTAGTGTCTAACCTCTACGAGCGCAGTATCGCGATGGAACAGTGAGGCTGTTATTATATACCTGGGCGGTCGGTTAACTGCTTTATGCGGTTGTCACGGGCAGATCCCAAATAAACTTACAAACATCTTTTGAGTGGGGGTTCCTTGGGATATGGCTCAATGGCTGTGTTCTAAAGCCAACTTCGATTATCATCACCACCATCATCAGGTAGTACGAATCACATAATAGTAAGATTGTCATTTCGTTTGCAACATGCATTGCAACGATTAGGATGTTCGTCAAGACATCACTGGCATCATGTCAGCAGGCAACGAGTGCATCTGATTTAACGTCAGGCTAACATTCCTCCTTCTGCAGGTGCAGTTCTTCCAAAACTTCAAAACCTTACCTCAGCGTCCGCACCTCGGCGCGCAAGCATTCCAAGATGATATCTCTTCACTCTTAGTTGCATGGGTATCCAGCTATTGATATGTGTCCAGCGTTGTTGTGCATTAGTTACAACGTGTTCCATTGGTACGCGTTGGAATGTGCCACGGTACGCTCTCACCGTAACCCACAATCAGTCACAATGTCTGATCAATAACCGCTGCACCTTCCATATCTGATCTCTTTCAAGATACGGATATCTCGAGACGGCTTCGACTGCTACTCCGCCAGGGAGAATTACGCCCGAAACATTTGGCTCTCTGTATGTCTTTGACCTCTCGTCACCTTACATTCAACTGCACTCGTATTGACAAGATTGTATAGGTTACTCAGCCCTATGCAGTGAGTGCAAAGCCATATATTGGAAAGAGAACAATTGTCTAGTCGTTATCATGAATGTGGGATCGGATGACGGTAGCGCGAGGAGCGACGATGCGATGCAGGGTCCTTTGGTGCAGTACCAGGTTCGCACCTTAGTACACGATGCTCTTTTACGTACGAAGATTTCCCTGGTTTTCATTATGAAGATGTGATTCCCCCGCCCTATCCCAGCAAGGACGTTTCGACATGGAGGCCGGCAATGGTGCCACCATGGCATACCCCTTGGGTCACGACAAGGGCACGGAAAGCTTGCTCAAAGCTGTTCAGACGTTGAGACATAAAGAAGCTGGGTATGTGAACACAACGCATAGTTGAACTTTACTAACTCATTTGTCGGCAAAGAAACGGCATAGGTAGCGCAGTAGTACAAGTGGAAGACATCCTATCTCCAGAAGACACACAAACCATCGAGGATAGATATGTCTCTGGAAGCTCATTTGGCTCACTTCTACCGTCAGGCAGGGTTCCTACGTGTGTCGAAGTACCATCCCCTGCGACCGAAACTTTTTCTATGTTTTCCGCGATAGAAGAAGAAACATATACACAGACGTACGATGACACGAGCATTTCAGAAGTGCCCACATGTACGACTGTACTGAAGCTCCAGTCCTCGGACATGATGGATAGTATACACCAGGTGGATGCTCTTACTATGCCTCGCCGTAAGCCCTGGTCGAGCTCGTTGCACAACAGACTCTCTACGGTCATCGGACATAAGCCACCAACCTACCAGCCAGCAGTTGTACATCTTGAAGCAGCCGTTCCGATTGTCAGCATAGCCGAAGCTGATGGAGTCATTGGAAGCGATGATGCGATCACCAGTATCTCGAATATGCCCCCACATCTGCCATCATCACGTACATCAACAATGTGCTCGGCTACATCTGCGAAGTCACATCAAGAGCCCGGACCTATTCACATCAGTCCATCCGCTCAACTCCAGAGTATGCAATCTATCAGTGAGCTAGATGCAAGGCTTGATGAAGTCACTAGTCTACGTAAGCCCTGGAGGATTTCGCGGCACAATCGCATAGGCAGACAAGACACTGGTGTACCCACTGGCACACCGGAATCTACATCCAATGTGCCGTTGAGTGTTGGCCTCTTTCAAGCTCATTCGAGATTGAACGATTACGTCCTTTCTCAATCCGTTGACGGAGTGGACAAACACGATTGGGCGAAATGGAACGAATGGGTCGAGCCTTGTGCCACTAATGACGGCTCAAAAGAATGGATCGAAGACTACCTCGCGCGCCAAGAGCAGGCAGATCGCGACGAAGACGTTGAGAGGCAGCGCCATGACAAAGAAGATAGAAGATGTGGGGGTATTCGTGCTCGAGTGAACAGTGTGGGCAAGTTCAGGCGGGGGCTTAGCATAAAGCGCGTTGCTGGAGAGAGAGGAAGTTTCGAAGCAAGGCAAGAAAAGAGGCGCGAAGGGGTCTTTGACTTGAATTTTGGGTCGTTTCCTTATGGCACGGCAACGATACCGATACCTGGAGAGGATTCAGAGAGGTCAGCAAGAGCACGAGCTCTCTCATGGACTCCTAGTACGCATCAACGCCTTGTATCTCAGACTACTTTGCCGAACCGATTATCTTGGACGCCCACATCATCATCACCACGACCAAATCCTACATCTGCAGCAAATAGACTCCACATATCACTACCATTGCCACACTCCCCATATCCTGCTAACGACAGTCCTTTCACACCACATCAGCATTGCTCGACCTCTGCACTACAACGAGCAGCTACGAGACAGCACTCTGGCGCTCATGTAAGAACTGGTAGCTGGGAGAAGCTTAAGGTTAAAAAGGTTACTTCGATCGGCTCAGATGTCAAAAGGACAATCTCCACGGGTTTCGTGCCCGTGGTCACAGAAGGAAAGGATGGGGTGAAGAACTTAGTGGGCAGGGTGGAGAAAGTGGGTGAGAGTGTGACTAGAAGGCTTAGCGCAAGCTGGAAGGGGAAATGGAAGGGCTTGTACAAGAAGAAGAAGAGCATGAGCGTTGGAGGGATGTACATCATCGGGAGAGAGCGCTGAGATACGATGGGAGGTGGCTCTTTAGGGCCGTCACACCCGTTCCACAGATCACTACGTCGACGTTCTCTTAGCCACCAAGACTTGTAGCTTTTTGGAGTCGTGTCAGATTCCCACTATATTCGTTAGATCTGTTCCAAGGCTGATTTTCCACCACAACGATCAACCCCAAATTAGAAATTGGTAACATATCTCTTTCATCAAATATGAGTCTGTATAGAGTTACATCGCTTGAAAATCAAATGCGAGAACTAACTCTAGCGTCCTGATGGATCTTGCTTAAAACTTCGTCACCACCACCCCTGAACCACAGATCCTTTGACCCTTTACTAAGATATAGTTCCATATCTGGAAGGGAATGCGAGAAGCTGTGTGTCAAATACCGACGTATCGGCATACGACTCATACGAGGACGGTACCCCTCAATACCCATCACTGGTTCCGCTCGATACTGATGCCTCTCTTTACCGCTGCATTGGTTGTACGACCTGTCAGGAGTCATTAGCCGAGATTTAAAAGGCCATTTCCCAAGGTTAGTTGGCCAATATGAGCCGAAGTTAAAGCTGCACACAAATTCTACTTCCGATTTGCCCACGCTGTTCGACACCTTTCCATAATAATCTCCAATGTCACTATCCGGGACGACTCTTACCTCGCAAGCTCTCTCGTACCCCAGCATCTACTCAGACGGAAATCCAGGCTTAGGGCTCGAAGCCCCAGCAATGCCACAGTACTTCCCAACGATCCCCCTTCAACCCTCCCAGCCGTTGCCCCTCCACCGAGGCTTCAAAGCATATTTCCTAAACAATCACCCAGTCTTATACACCAAGCTCCGCACATTCAGCACAACACACACCCACCCCTCCCTATCCTCCCATCCCGTCTCAGCAATATATCCCTGGCCGTACGTAATGTAGCCTCCAAAAGCCCCAGTCCGAACAGCACAACTCCGAGACAAACGCTAACACGGTAATACCCCCCTACACCGCAGTCTCGACGCCATCCTCGCCCCGAAACGCAAGCCCAACGAAACCCCCTTGGACAGAATATACGTAATGTACCACTACCTTGATCCGCGGTGACTACAACGTCCTCCGCAACCAAGTCCAGGATTTCTTCGACCACCACAACTGGCACGTCCAGTCTATCCCCGACCCTCGCGACCACGACCCAGAACGCTACGCTGTCCTCGCGGCCATTACGCAATATCTAGCGCATGGGATTAATCGCCGTATCATGGTTTCTCCGAGGTATCGGAGGGATCCCAGGGGTCGGTGGCGGACGGCGGCGTATGGGTGTTTCCGTGGTACGAGGGGTTATTTGCCGGTTTTTGAACAGTTGGATAGGGAGCCGGGTTGGGCGCGGAGGGTGAAGATGGTGGAGGGTGGGTTGGAGATTTGTCAGGCGTGGGCGAGTGGGGTTTGGGGGGAGAGGTGTAGTGCGAGGTTTGCGGCCAAGGGAATTGTTTCTACGGAGATTGTGGAGTGCTTTATCTGAGGGGGAATGAAGGGGGGAGGGAGGTGGTCTGGGTGTTTTCGTATCGGTTGTTAGCCTGGATAGCTCGGTGTTTGACATGCTGGGGTTTTTTCCTTTTGCCTGAGAACGTTTCTCCAAGCGTAAGTGGGTTGGAGATGCGTTTGGTTGTGGGACTGTATTGTTGTCATAGTACTGACGACCCGCCACCATCTGCAACGTTTCCTCTCACGTTTGTGATATGGTTGGAGTTATGCATCGAGATTGTTAAGACGATCAAGACAAGACCATACCAAATGATCAAGACAAGTCCATGCCAAACGATCATGCAGCCTCATCCTCAATCTCCAAATCTCCCACCTTGAACTTCTTCCCCTTCATATCCGCGTAATCTGCATGATCATGGTAATCCTTCACCCTCTCCCTCACATACTCCAATCCCCTAACCGGCTCTCTCTCTCCCGCATCCTCGCCAACAAGCCCCAATCTTCTTAGCAACGGCGAAGCCACAGGCTTGATATCCACCTCATTCCCCGGTCTCACAAAGTAAAACAAGCCCAACCGATGGATATGCGCCTGATCCTCCGGCGGCCTCACAACTCGGTGGATAGTCGACTTGAAATAGCCCGCCGACCAAAAAGATAGTGTGTCGCCAATGTTACAAATAATGCCGTTGGGAACAGGCGGAACGTATTTCCACTCTCCAGCCGGCGATTTGAGCTGCAGACCCGCGACATCCTGGCTCCAGAGTAGCGTCAAGCTTCCAAAGTCCGTGTGCGCGCGAGACCAGGTATTCTGGACCTTGGCGTCGTCGGCCGCAGAACGGGGGTGGTAGATCATGTAGCGAAGATGGTCTTCTGAAGCGTCGTCGTAGCGATGCTGGTCCGAGAAATAGTGTTCTGGCAACTCTAAAAGGAGGGAGAAGAGCGTGAAGATCCTGGAAGCTACATCCAGGGATCGACGGGAGAAAGACTCGATTTCTGGACGGAAGGGGTGCAGGAAAGGGGGAAAGGGTTCGTGGGAGTTTGACGGGATGAATTTGGGTATGTTGAGGGATCAATGTTGTCGAGAATGGGGGTGCCCATTATCTTCTTCTCGTTGGCCTTGGTCTCGCGTTAGTCACGCCTATTCTTGTTCACTTTTGGTGTTGCGGATGCTAGGAGCTTACTGCGCGATATCCAAAGTAATTCCCCATTGAGAAATCACATCGGTACTTTGGATCGCCCTTCTCCAACAATGGCAAGTTGAAGTAAGCTTGACCGATGTCATATTGCCGATCGACTTCTTCTTGCGTGAAACCAGTGCCAGTCACGCTGAAAAAGCCCGTATGGTGCACCTCCGTGCTTGTTAGAATATAGGCCTGTCGTACAATGTCTGCCTACTCACAGCTTCTCTTAGTTCTTCAGCCAGTTTCTGTTTTCCATTAGGCTCATCGAATGTGGACAGGTCGATAACCTTGATGTCTGCCCAGTCTAGGTTTTCGGTCGTCTGCTTAGGTCGCTCCCACTTCGCGATGGAAGGCGGTTCTTGCAGCGTCGCTGATGGCATATTGTTGGTAGCAGTTTCGAGCGATGAGGTTCGCCTGTCTAACAATTGTATATAACTCAACTAGATGTATTTCGCGATGTTATTTCCGTGCCATTCTAACCTATCGTAGCGGCTTGTGTTCCGTTACATAGATGCGGAGGTGGCGAGCACGCAATACCCCACTAGATGCCGTGCTCGCATGACTGCGCCGCATAACCCCATTCTCTTCTTGCCTGTATCCTATGGTTCTTATCCTTTCCAGTCTCAGTGTTTGTACAGTATTTCCGTATCTTATGATGACCCTGTCCTAAACGGTGAAGTTTGCACGTTACTTTGTCGCGGTTAGGCACAATCTGGCAAGCCGTGGAATTTCGCTGTACCTGACATGTGTGGCGGCATGACCTTGAACGATATATTACTACACCGTTCTTCGCGGTCAGTGGTAGCATCAAAAGCCATCGCGAAGTGCAAGTAGATCTTGCCGTCCACTCTCCACTTGACACAACAACACCGAACCGCTGACGGCGCGTATCGGAAAGAAGCTTCACCCATGTAAACTAGACGCGGGCTACGGTTGTACGACCTCCTAAAGAAGAATCGAGATAGTGTGCTCCCTAGCTCCGAAGACAATGTAAGAATGCAGGAGCGTGATGGGCACGAACAATCTTCAGATAAAATGATTTTCTCTCTGATTTGTAATCGCATCCTGGTTTCAGCCCTTGCGCTCTCTGTAAACCGAACTTGAGGAAGAAGCGACCAAGGCAACAATGTCGGCTGTAAAACAGTTTAACGGAAGTACAGGCTAAGAGATCGACAATGTGCAAAAATTCGAGACTCGCAACGTGGTTACAGCGCTCAAGGAAGCCCACCGGAAAGTCGACGCACGCATGCTTTACTGGTACGCCTTCGTCTTCCTCATCATGCGTATGAACGTCAATAACATTTCGAACACAGCGAGCCTGAACATGGAGCAGGGCACCAAAATAAGGAAGCAGCTTGGCAACCTATCTTGCTCTCAGGGGGCCTGGGCGTTGAGCATCTTCTGGTACCCTTACATGCTACTCGAGCCGATTGCGACACTCATGCTGAAACGCTTCTTCCCAAGCATCTGGATGAGACTGATCATGTTCACCTGGGGTGTTATCTCGACATGCCAGAGTTCGACACAAACATCCCAGGTATCCTGACCTGTCGCTTCTTTTTGGGAGTGGCCGAAGCAGGCTTCTTCCCGGGTGTGTTGTACCATCTCAGCTTTTGGTATCCTACACATCGGTTGCCTTTGCGCGTTGCGTTTCTGTATGCATGTGGCATGTTCGCGGGGACGGTCAGCGGGCTACTCGCATATGCGATAAGCTTCATGGATGGGGTCGGCGGACTTGCTGGCTGGCGATGGGCAAGTAGACAAACTCTTTTAGGTGGTAACTGCTAAAAAATATGAGCTCTTTCTCATCGAGGGTATATTGCCCATACTGTGCTCAGTATACACATACTTCCGTTTACCAGACTATCCGTAGACCGTCAAGTTCCTTAGCGAAGACGAGCGCGCAGCTATTTTGGCTGATCTACCACAGAAAGCACCCACTATGCGCGCGAAAACGTTCGACGCAGATCATATCAGGTCCTTGTTCAAGGGCGCAACCTTTGTCCCATTCTGATGATCTGGATAACGCACGGAATCGGTGGATGGGGCATATCGTTCGTTCTTCCGACCGCCATCTACGAGTTAGGCATCTCCAACACAGCCATGTCTCATATCTTGATTATACCATACTTCGCACTCTTCTTCCTCATTCTGATGAATCTTGCACACTTGATCCATAACGGGCGTCTCTCGCCTTGGGTCGCTGGTCTTGGAGTTGAGGGCATACAGATCGTCGCGAAGTACGTCTTTGTCATGATAGCAACAGCAGCTTCCCAGTCCTTCCTCGCCATCATCTGGTCCGAACGTATTCGTGTAGCTAAGGACAACACAGCGGCTGGACTGGCTATCAGAGTGATGAACGCATGTGGGCAGCTCATGGGCATTGTCGGGCCCCAGATCTATCAGCCAAAATTTGGCCTGACATATCGAGTCAGCTACGCTTGTTCTACTGTGTTAATCGCGATGTGTTTGGGAGCTGTTTTGACCATATGGTTCCTCGTGAGGAAGGCAGACGCCATGGAAAAGAGAGTGGATGTCGAGCGAAGAGTATCTGTCGCATGAAGATCCATCGATTTCAAATATCTCCTCAAAAGCTCACTAAAAGTTTCATGTGTTGTCATTTAAACAAATGTCTAGATGAAAGAGACGCCGGAAGACGAGACGGAAGGAGTTATACGCTCTTTGCAGATGATGCGCATTGAAATCTGGTACATAGCAGGTACTAAGAATCGCGTGTATTAGTCATCAACCTATAAAAGATCTCATCTTCGACAACACAGAAAACTATCTCGGCCTACTTCTTCATGAACCGACCGAACAGCTTTGACGCGGCCAGACAGCCGTTTTTCACTTCTTTGTATTTCGCACGTCCAAACGCACGACTTCTCTTTAATCAGGGTAATTGAATAGGAAACCCAAATATTTTGGGCATTCTATACGTGCCCTCTGAGCCATTTTCCGATAGATATGCCAAGTGCCAAGTTTTTCACCGGTATTTGGTTCTCCCAATTGAAACCAACCACTCCAGTTCTTCAGGAGTATCGCAAAGCCCGAGATCGATGTATCAACTAACTCTCAGAGCGCGTGAAGAGTATCTTAGATGCCGCTGGTCTCTTTGTACGGTACTTCAAAGTAGCGTTCTAATGATGATCTCAATCGCGCAAGTATCAAGTTCATCTCCACGGTCCATCCAAGCCAGTGTGTGTCTACCGGACCGGCAAAGGCCTTCCAGGACATGATCAATGCTGCATGCAAAACACTATCATCCCTGGGGGTGATTCAATGAATAACGAACTACCAATAATCGCTCTGGCTAAATACAATCGCATGGATGCATCTGGTGTAGTAATGCAAACATTTAGACGTGCATTCAGGCCTAGCCAGTACAGCTTCGTGCTATCCCCTGGCTGCAAGTGCCTGTGAGCCTGTTACCTTCTTGTGATCAGTGTAAATCGCATTTCGATCGTAGGAAACAATGTCGGACGCATGGTGTTGATGAAAGTCTCCAGGCATCGTGGTGTGGACGCCTTATCAGCACCGCAGGAATCCTTGGCGTCTCTCACGGCACCGGAAGATGAATGACAGCCGACAGCCGACAGCCTTTCAAGCTTTTGCCCATGCACAAATAACTTTACATCCAATCGCCAAAACTCCATGTATTGCTTTTAGCGGCACTAACGGCCACCGATTGTCTTAGAACCTTAGTGATGTCATTAGTACCGGTGAAATTTTGCCGTAGCGCCTGAGAACCCGATCTGCAAGTAGTAGGTACGGAGTTCCGACTCACGAAAACGTCTGTAAGGGAGACTTGTACAATTAGGATGCATGCGAAGGACCGAAAGAGAATAGTCACGGAGGGTGTATATTGTAGACGAGCGGACGTCTATTTGTAATTCGACGCCTTCGCCAGAATCACATCTCAGCATAACACCTACTATCTTACTCAACCCTCACTAAATCCCAAACTACTCACGGGATGGCGGCCGCTACACGTTCTCTCAACATCCTCATATCCGGCTCCGGTATCGCCGGTCCTGTTACAGCATACTGGCTGCACCGCTTCATGCCCACCAGCGAAATCACCATTCTAGAGCGAGCGCCCGAACCACGACTAGGAGGGCAGGCCGTAGATCTGCGATCTTCATGTCTGCCAATTGTGAAAAAGATGGGAATATTGGACAAAGTGAAAGAGAAGACTACAACAGAAGTTGGCATGCAATTCGTATACCGGGACGGCCAAAGGCGGGCGACGTTTGAAGCTACAGGAGAGGAAGAGCGACAGAGTGGTACGTTACCCCCTATGTCTAGCGGGGGAAGAGAAGAAAAAAAGGACAACGGGAACATACACAACCGCCAAAGACGCTATAAGGCTACAAACCTAACTATCATCCCACAGCAACAAGCGAGTACGAAATCCTCCGAGGAGACATGGCCCGCATCGTGTACGAGCTCACAAAACCCATCCCAAACATAACCTACATCTTTGACGAAATGATCGCATCAATCGAACAAGACGAGGCATCCAACCCCAGCAAAGCCCTCGTCAGCTTCAAAAACGGCAAACTCCCCCCCACAGAATACGACGTCGTCATCGGCGCCGACGGCCAATTGTCTCGAACCCGGCGCATAGTCTTCGGCCACGGACCAAACAACGACGACTACCTCTACCGTCTCGGACAGTACTCTGCCCTCTTCACCATGCCCCGCGACCCCACAGACACGCAGTACGCACAGTGGTACAATGCATCGCGTGGCCGCCTCTTCCTGCTACGACCGGACCAGTACGGTACGACGAGGGCATATCTCGCTGTTACCGATCCGGATCTCCGTCGCTTCGACGAGCTGGACCAGCTGTTGAAGAAGGGGTCCAGACAAGAGCAACAAGCGTGGTTTGAAAAGGAGTTTGAGGGCGCGGGGTGGCAGGCTGAGCGTTGTGTACGAGAGATGAAGAGGGCAGACGACTTTTACATGCAGCAGATTGCGCAGGTCAAGATGCAGACTTGGGTTAAAGGGTGTGTGGCTTTGGTGGGCGACGCGGCGTATTGTCCTAGTCCAATCTCTGGTGTTGTAAGTTTTTTTCTTCTTTTTTTCTTTCTCTCCGGATATCAGAGATTCGTACTAATGGAAGTGATGTAGGGAACTGGGGCTGCTATAGTAGGCGCCTACGTCCTTGCTGGCGAGCTGTCTCGCAACCAAGATGATATCCCTGCCGCGCTCGCAAACTACGAACGCGTTGCTAGAGAATACGTCGATAAGGCGCAGAAGCTCATTCCAGGGGCGCCGCAAATTGCTAACCCGCAGACGGAGTGGGGTATCAAGATCTTCAACACTGTCACGGGAGCGCTGTCACATCCGTATATTCATAAGCTCAGTGGTGCGATTGGGAAGATCATTCCGGCATTTGGGTCGACGAAGATTTGGAGCCCGCCAGAGTATGGGGCGTTGGAGTAATGGGTGGCGGATGTGTTGGAAGTTTAGTAGCAATGGTTGTGCGCTAATAATATCGTATGAATATGCCTCTGCATCGAAATGTTAAATGTGTCGCCAGCAAATACTCTTCAAGCAAGATTGCAAGCAGAGCGAGTTTTCAAATTGATTATCAACGCATACATTTCCCATCCATCTACTGGCTGAGCAGATCTACACCGACACCTCTCAGCGCATCGACCGCCCACGTGGAATACTTCTCTTTCTCCCCGTTGTACAGCTTGCCGAAGAAGTCTCTGATGAACTGCGGATATCGGTCTTTCAAAATAGCCTCTCTTACCAATCTCATCAAGTTGAGCTGGTAATACACATTGTGCATGGTGAGAAGATGCGCCCCAGCAGTCTCTTTTGCGGTAACGTGGTAGATGTATGCACGTGTGATACCAAGTCCGCCCTCGGATGTCGGACGACAGCAAGTGCAGTTGCAGCCTTGTTCGATAGGGCCGAAGTCTTCGGAGTAAACGGCGTTGCGTAGGTTGAGGGCACCACGGGCAGTTATGGCGTTGCCGAAACGCTGGAAGATGTCAGTGTGGGTTTGTGAATTGCAGTGGGAAGGATGGCTTACAGCCGTTCGCGTTGGCCATACGCAGTCGAACATGTCTACGCCGAGTGCTACGGAGACGACCAGATCTTCTGGGTAGCCCTGGTTCTGTCAGTAAGGTGTCATGTGTGGCAAGTCGTCCAAGACGTACAACGCCCATGACATATCGCGGCTTCTTCTCAGGGAGCAGGTCGGTGCATGTCTTTACAACATCGCAATAGGCTGCCTTCTCTTCACCGCCAGACAAGCCTCCTATAGCAATGCCTGGTGTATCTCGCGCAACCATTTTGGCTGTACATTCTCGTCGCATTTCCAGATCCAAGCCCCCCTGTATGATACAGAAGAGATTCTGTCTCTCGGGGTACTTGTGCGCTTGTATGCAGCGGTCAAGCCAGCGTACCGAACGTTCCATGGCTTCTTTCATACGTGCATGATCGGGCGAGGTGGTCGCGATAACGTCGTCGAGCTGCATGATGATGTCGGAGCCGATTGAGTTTTGGAGGGATATCGAGTGCTCGGGCGTGAGCAGCATAGGCGACCCATCGTGGGGACTGAGAAAGCGGACACCTTCCTCGGTGACTTTGGCGAGTTTTAGTAACGATACCATTTGGAAGCTTGTGTCGGCGTCAGCTGTTGCTCGATTGTGACGAAATTGGAGGCATCACCCACCCACCACTATCTGTCCAAGTCAGCACTTCCGACTCTTCATCCTGTGGTGTTGTTGTATCTGTCACCTGTAAGGATATTGTGTGGCCACGACTGCAGCTTGTGCGCGCCGCCTATGGCATCGAGTGTCGCTTGTCCTGGCTTAAGGCCTCTCCCTCAGGTCAGCACCTGCTGGCATAGAGGCAGGAAGTTTGCCCTACAGATGGTACGTGTTATTTAGACATAGCCGGCAGCCCTGGTCCTCGAGTTGATCTGGCGTGAGGCCCTTGAGCGAAGCCTGCGTCGCAACGGGCATGAAGATGGGGAGGGGTACGGGGCCATGGGGCAAGTGCAGCGTTGCAGCGCGTGCTTTGGTCACCTGGTGCTGTTAGAGAGTGCTCAAGACGCGAGCTTCAGGCATTGCATACAGAACACTTCCCCAGCAGCTCAAAAGTGAGCGCTGAAGGCATTGAGACGGGCGCCATGATGCGATTGGAGATGATTTGCATCCCGCAGTAAGACGCTATCTTGCGACCGATGAGTCGGCGGCGGCCCGTTCGCTTAACCGACTTCCTGGCGTCAATCATCGTCTCTAGATTCATTCTTGTAATCAGTCCAACACGTCTAATGATCGCAAGGCTTGAGGTTCCGTTCTAATAGAGGGGGAATTGTATGTCAAGCATTCACGAGGTTCGGAAACATTAATTGCTACCTCATGTTTGTAGCCATTCATGGTAATATACAATAAATCCCAATTAGATCCTAAAACGCACGCTAGACAATACACCGGAATGGAAGAAAAAAAATGCCGGATCCTAGATGAACATCTTATCGCCATGATATTTCACATTCTCTCTGTACGCGGTAGACTTGACCGAAGCCTCAAGTTCTCGTTTCGGGAAACCTTTGAAGGAGCGCGCATATGTCGCAACGGAGTGAGCGATGAGCTGCAGAAGGTTAGCGGACCATCTCTCCATGTCGAATATTAGAAACACATACCTTGGTGTTGACAACCCACGCGGTAGTATTGAGATTTGAAATATCGTCGCAGAGCTGGTGGTAGCAAGGATCGTACCAATCTCCCGCCTTACCACCAAACATCTCAACCTCCTTCTCCGTCTTAATACCCTCGGCTCCAGTCGCAATACCCCCACCAGGGATACCATTTCGGATGAAGCCATCGTAGTCGCTGCGGCCATCAAAGGGGATGAAGGTGTAGTTCAGACCTTGATCCTTGTACCACTCGATGTACAGATCGCGCAACTCTTCCGAGCCGTTGGGGTTCAGCGCGTTTGTAGCATTGTAGATTTGGTAGGCGAAGTTTGGACTGATAGAAATTAGTAGTAGTCCTTCGGTCACGCGTGTGGTGATGTCATTTACCTGGCCATCATATCGTAGTCCATGAAGAGGCGGATCTTCTGGTTCTCCTCTTCCGGCAAAGAGGCGACGTAGTAGTCAGAACCCAGTAGACCCTCTTCTTCACCTGCCCACCAGGCAAACCTCACACAGTTGGTGACGTTGAACTTGGTCAGTTGGGTAGCAACCTCGAGCAGCGACATTGTGCCTGATCCATCATCGTTGATTCCAGGACCTTCGGTAACACTGTCGCTGTGGGCACCAAGCATAACGCAGTTGTCCGGATCGCCAGCTGTCGTCTGCGCCACAATGTTGACAGTCAGAATCGAGTTCACTTCGGCATCAATGTAGGCGATCGCATCGACGCGTTTTCCTTGCTCGAGCTTCTTCAAAACCGGCTCGGCTTCTTCACCAGACAAGCCAAACGTTGCAACGTGATCTGGTGATGGTGTTCCGAGGGTTCCCGAAACAGCATCTTTCTCATAGTTGTAAACAATGGCAGCGACGGCGCCTTTGCGACCGGCTTGCTCAGACTTGGTACCAAAGGAGCAGACACCGCGCTTGACGAAGGCGATGTTGCCGGCTATCGAGTCCGGGTAGTCGGATGCCTGGCAACCCTCATTCTTAACAAAGACGAGATCTCCGTGTACGGGCTCTTTGTCCTTGGTGGCTGGCGTCAGCCCCATCGGCCTTGCAGACTCTGGGACACCGTCGCCAATGACAAGACGCGACTCGAAGACATTGCCAGAAACAGCTGGGAAGGACTGGTTGGTGATGGTGTAGTAGTCACCAAGCTGGAGGACAGTCTCGTAAATGTAAGACAGCGTTCCGATGTGGCCTGTAAGTTGGTCAACATCAGCAAGCAACACGTCACGTGCACGGACATACCAGCACTCCCGATGACTCTTGTAGGATGGTTGTATTCCTCCTCTCCAAGCTTCGCAATCTCAAACATCTTCTTCGCGCGCGCCATCAACCTGTCCCCGCTGATGAGGTCCTGGAGCTCTGTGGAGTTGACCAGAGGTTTCGTTCCATGTGGATGTCCAAGTGGCGCTTGGTTGCTGGACGATAGAAGCGGGATCTGAAGCGCCGTCGCGCTTGTGATGGCTGCGCATAGCGCAAAGCCCGAGTAGAAGACCATACTAATGATTGCGGAGATGGAAGGGTATGGAGATGAGGCGTGATGGGATGGGATGGATGGATAATGTTTGTATTGTTGATAGATGTGTCGCTGTTGCTATGACACTAGCACGCGCGTACCGATAATCACGTCCCCGTGCACGAAGCCAGGCGACTGATGACGCTCGAGCGTACATCAAATGCCCACTGCCGCTTTGCGTGTGTCTTCCAACCTCATCGAGCATTGCAAAGCGCAGAATGGGAGGAGCATCATTCTATGAAGATGTAGAGCTTCACAACCATGAAGCCATGCCGACACTAGTCTATCGTAGGCAAGGCGCAGCGGCCCTCAGGAACCAATTAGCCCAAGCTCGAGCTACAGCCAGGTCATCGCGTTACAAATGTTCGTAGGTAGTGCTGTCTGTCTACTGTCTATGTGTGAGTGCAGGTTTAACGGCTACAGACATTCGATCGTCATCATTCGTGACTCGTCGGGCCTTCTGGATATTGCAATCGATGCCACTCAAATCTCAAGAGCTATCCCCGACGGAAGCGTGCTCCTGCACTTGTGGTATTTTGCAGCGCGGTCGACGCAGAGGATGCAGAGGATACAGGACATGTGGAGGCTGGGAGTGCCTAACCTGACGTCGAACAGCTCGCATTTGCATGGTGGAGATGGAGACGCTTCCCCTTGTTAATCCTCAGATGTGGAGTCTGGGCCCACGTCAATGTGCACGGAGCTGAAACCCTGTTCTGCATCAGGGACGCAGCCAAGGGGTATCAAGCATTGCCAGGGACGTTGGGCGGTGCTTGAGCCTTGGTGACGTGTCTGCTGCAAATAAGCTCAGCTAGACAACAAATGGACCTGTATCAGGTCCAGTAGAGATCAATGGAGTGGCGGTGGCACAGCCCGGCGCTGAGTTTCGGTATTAATCCCGCTGCGACATTTTCGTTGTTTGGTCATTATAGCGCCGAGGCAGTGTGTTGTAGGTACTAGGTAGTGGAGGCGCCCGTTGCGACCTGCTGCACCTCGTAAACAAGGAAGTATACCACTCCTCCCGAAATAACGCCCGGCCCGTTTACAATGTCTAGTCTCACCGGCCCTCTTATCTTTCCTTTTCCATCTGTTCTCTTACGCTTCCTCTTCGATTGTAGCCACATAGACTGCAATCGTTGTAGGTCTACCAATACGCGCACCCTGAAACACCTACCACAAGACCTCACCCGTGCAGTCAACGCCCGCAGCTGCCGCCCATTGACCGTAAACACTACACCTCAATTGATCTGCGTTTACAAACACCATGGCGCACCGTTCCAGAAGCTCGCGGGACTATCCTAGTGGTCACGGGCACCGCTCATCGCGAGAACGACCATATACCAGCGAAAAGACGCCACGCACCGTACGTCCCGACACCGACGACCGCCGTGATAGACGCCGCTCGTCTCTGCCGCAGTACAATCACAATGGCCATAAGGTGACCCCGGGCCTTCATCCTGAGGGTGAGAGTGGCAGAAGGGGGTTCCATCCAATCAAGTTTCTTGTGATTTCTGCCAGGAGTAGCAGCACGCCGTCTATGCTGGTCAACTGTCTATGGCCTATCGTACCTGTCGCAATTGCATTGGTAAGTTCGGTATTTCAAGGTACGGCTCGCAGATACTGACAAACTTCAACAGCACTTCGTGAAACCCGAATGGAATCTGGCAATCTTCATCACCAACTACATCGCCATGTTGCCAGCAGCGAACCTGCTCGGCTTCGCTGGCCAGGAATTCTCCCGCAAAATGCCCAACAAGGCCTTTGCTGTTGTCCTTGAAACGACCTTCGGTTCAATTGTCGAGATTATTTTGTTCATGGTTTTGCTCAAGACATCTAAAGGCGACTCCAACGTACAGGTTATCAAGGCTGCCATCTTGGGATCTATCCTTGCCAACCTGCTCCTCTGCCTTGGAACATGGTAAGCACTTTTCTCATCACCCGTCAAATCATCGCTAAGTTGCTCTAGCTTCATTGCAGGCGGTCTCAAAAATGACCATCAAGAGTTCCATTCCGCTATTTCTGAGAACGGCAGTGGCTTGATGATCGTCGCTGCTAGTACGTCAACCTTCCTCATACAGTTCTCAATTCCTAATGCTAACTTGTATAGCCGCGCTTGTACTTCCTGCCGTCTTTTATGCATACCTCTACCAAAACCCTCACTACGAAGCAACTGTCGACATCGTCTATAACACTCGTCTGATTTCCCGTGGTGTAGCCATCATATCTATTGTAGGCTACATGATCTACTTGTATTTCCAGACTGTTTCGCACGATGGGCTCTTCCATGAGATCTACGAGGCAGACGACCACAAGGACAAGGACCGCCACGTGGAGTTGGCCAAGCCTAAGCTTACATTGACCGAAGTCATTGTCGGTCTTCTCATCTCGCTGGCCTGCGTGTCGCTCGTCGCCATCTTCCTTGTCCTTGAGATCCCACACATTGTAGAGCGTGGTGTTAGCGACGCCTTTGTCGGTCTTATCCTAATCCCGCTTGTTGAGAAGATCGCCGAGCATCTACTCGCTGTCGACGAAGCCTATGACAACCAAATCAACATGGCTCTCGCTCATGTTCTTGGTGCGTCTATCCAGACCGCCTTGTTCAACGCACCGCTTGTGGTACTTGTTGCCTGGGGTATTGGTGTCAAAATGGACTATAACTTCGCCATCTTCGACGCTGTCGCCTTGATTCTTGCAGTTCTAGCCGTCGGCTCTTTCCTCCGTGATAGGAGTTCGAACTACCTCGAGGGCGTGCTGTGCGTGATGACGTACATTATCATCGCAATCTGTGCGTTTTACTTCCCTAACCCTGCACACCACGGTGAATCGGCAGGTAGCGCTGAGGGTGGTGCGGAGGGCGGTCACTAGCGACACCCTATGGATATGACCAGGTTCGTCACCTCAAATTGGCACCGGCACGGGTATGGTGTTCGGAGTTTCAGTACAAGTGGTTTGCAAGGAACCTAGCCAAGTTTTGCTAGTGAGCATCTGCGACGCACTTTCTTTGAGCGTTCTTCTTTTCCAACATTAGTCAATAAAGCGAGCGAGAGATACCAATACCATGTATGACATTCAACTTTTACCCATATTGGCATACTGCGAGATGGTGTTTGTGGCTGCCAAAACTCCACGTCTCGCGTTGGCGCCATACTCTTCCTGACTAGCCGCGTGCACAGACGTCCACACACATTACGCGAATTCTCCAGCCGGCCTACCGACATTTCTACTCTTCAGCGACAATCCAACTAACCCGACAGCCACCGCCCCTTCCCACGACAAAATCTTCTCCCAGCTCACACAACAAGTCGCCAAAATGGGTCGCGTCCGAACTAAGACCGTCAAGAAGTCCGCCAAGGTCATCATTGAGCGTTACTACCCCAAGTTGTCGCTGGACTTCGAGACCAACAAGAGGATCTGTGATGAGATCGCCATCATTGCCTCCAAGAGGCTCAGGAACAAGATTGCCGGATACACTACTCATTTGTATGTGTGCACACCGAGGGTTGCGGCAAATGTAGTGAGGGGCTGGCTCCTAGAAGGCTTGGAGTAGTTTGCGCAGAGCAGCATCGTGCAATGGCTTCGCGCAGGCTCTTTTGCACTTCACCGGGAAAGCCACTTACTCACCAAAGCTGGAACACTCGATGGGAAATTCGCTCCTTTGCATCAAGCATCAGACTAACAATTCGCAGGATGAAGCGTATTCAGCGTGGTCCCGTCCGTGGTATCTCGTTCAAGCTCCAAGAAGAGGAGCGTGAGCGAAAGGACCAGTACGTTCCCGAGATCTCTGCTCTCGATTTCACCCAGAACAGCGAGTCTGGCTCGCTCGACGTCGACCAGGAGACCAAGGACCTGCTTAAGAGCATGGGCGTACGTTGCTCCTCTATCCACACTGCGCCGAATCGTCCACTAACACATTCGATAGTTCGACAGCATTCCCACCAACGTCATTGCTGTCTCCCAACAACAAATCGTCGAGCGCGGTCCCCGCCGCTTCAACGACCGTCCCGCCCGCTCGTAGATGCGACAGCGCACGCGCAACCCGCCGGTCTCCCTTCTTCCACCTTTCTCGGCTCACTGAAAATATGGTGTCTGGGAAAGGGTTTCTTCTGCCACAACTATGGCATGGTTTTACGGCTATATACGGCGGCATGATGATCAGGAATCAATGAAACAAAAGGTTCTCCCCCCACTAGGTGTCGCCGAGTCCGAGTGTCGAAAGACATAAGGATGACGCTTGATTGCCATTTCCCCTACCCATGCCCTGTACGTGATGTGATGCTGGAGTGATGTCAATGAAGGAGAGATGTAGACGTAAGAGGTAGGTAAGTGACTTCCACTGCCAATCTCAATTGCAATATGAAGACAGGAAAGATGGGATAGCAGTCTGCGTTTCGTGAGCGTACCAGCTCTCAGTTCAGTTGTCGCAAAATTTGTCCATTTTCTCTGTCCATTTCATGCAGTTCCTCGTCTGTAACACACTACTTCTAGAAACACGATACCAGTCTGTTCAGCAAAATCAACCCTGTATATTGTTTTGGATCATCGACCTTCAACCGCACTGCTGGCATCGCGCAGAGGCCAAGCTCCACTATATGCTTTGCCTACGGGGTTGTGCTTCAAATCCTTGCCTCTAACATCCTCCCTGCCTTCCTTGACCGTGTCGTTCTTTCTTTTCTGTCTGTCTTCTGCACCCACGTCCAACATCGCCTGATGCAAACTACTACGGTTGTCCGATGCCGCAGCAGTAAAAGGCTGTACCCTAGTACTCGTTGAAGAAGTCTCAGGTGTAGCCATTACTGCTCTAATCGTACCGATTGCCGGCGTATCAGGCCCAGGCGTTATGACGAGAGTTGGACCTGGTCCGTGTTCTAGGCTTGGATACCGCGTATGCGGTTGTTGGTATTGTAGGTCTAAGATACCAGCGCGATTTTGAAAGCCCGCAAGCTGCGGTGGAGAGAGTGTTGGAGAGCCTGAACCTGAACCTGTGGGAGAAGCCACGGTCGCTGTTTTCGAGGGGGTGTTTCGCTGGCGATGACAAATGGTATAGTAAAGGGCTACTAAGCCGAGCATCAAGACGCAGATAATTCCCATGACTACACCGGCTATCGCTGAACTGGATAGAGCCATTGTCTTTTTTTATATGTCTGCCCCTGATGATTGGTAGTGGGGGGTTGAAGGAATTCTGGATAGTTCGAGAAGGGAGCAGATGAATGGTAAGGTTTTCTATTTTTTTTGGGTCTAGGAATGGGAGGGGGTTTGATTGACCAGATGGGGAAGGAGCTGGAAGTTGGTCGTGCAAACGCATGTTCGCTCTGTTTGTGGATGTTCGTTGCGGTAGTAGCCGTCGGGTTGGTGCGCGTTACACGTAGAACTTTCGAAATGTGTTTTAATGAGTGCTCGTGGGATTTACGTGTCATGTCTCCTGTGCAAACTGCATGTGAGATGTACTGGTTTCGCACATTGCAAGAATTGGATTTTAATGGAAGAGTTTTGTGTTGAGATTTACTGCTGCATGTAGAAAACACCGCCGGCAGCAAAATGGCTATATGAGTAACTAACGGGGCTGCGTTGTTCTGCCTTGAAATCGATACAAATGACACCGGAATGTAGATCTAGGCTATTCGCTTCTTTTCTATTCTCAATGAACTACTTTGGTTAGCCATTGAGCTGACTGACGGAATGGAGCTCTTCCCGATCCTCTACCTTCAACAAGCCTTGCACGGTTTTCTTGAACCAACCATCCCGATCCTTCCTCTGGTTGTGCCAAACGAAAAGCGCTGGCATCTCCTTTTGAAAAAATGCTTCAGTTTGCCCATCTGATTTATCTAACCAAACCGACCAACCCTCCTTTGCCAGCTTAAAGATTACATCTGTTGGGCTCCACCGAGATCTCGAGCTCCAGTGCGGATACACGAAATGGGGAAGGTGACTGCACGGACAGTGCTCCTCGTCATGGGGTGTCTTCAGGCGAAACACGGTTTCCCGGACGTTTCATGTTGTGGCTGGAGACGGTGGATGGAGAGACCGGCGACGAGACCACTTATCGCCGTTGCGAGCTCGACGACATCCGCGTGGGGTTATCCGTATGCGGTAATATTCTATGACGGATGAGTCTCCAGGTGGAAAGAAAGCAGCGGTCGCATCCCTCCTCTCTGCTCTCATGTCGCTCGGTTTGTTGGAAGTTGAGCATCATCAACATCTGGTAGACGTCCTCTTCGCTCTTGAGATCTTTCTATTCTGATGGTCAGACTGGGTAGGTGGAGCTCTAGTATCGGAACCATAGCAACCAGCATGCCCTCTGTAGTGAGCCAGTCGAACAATGCTCAACGCGGTGTTCCAATGGTAACGTGCATCAGCGAGGCAAAGGTTGCTGGGCGTAGTGGACGCAGCTTCATCAACGTTTCGCAGTCGTATCTTGGATTCCGTGCAGGCGAGGCGGAGGGCTTCGGTTGTCATTTCGTCGTACATCTGTGTGCAGGAGAGCAAGAGTTCGATGTTGGTTTTGCAGGGCGCATTCGGGAGGAATCCTTGAAGCACCATGTCACTGTAGATGAGCATGCGGATTCCAGAGGGTAGCGTGAGGTGACATCGCTTCATATTTGGGGTCCGGTTACGGCTAGTACGACGACGGAGTCGTGCCATGGTGTGTCGGCTTGTGCGTCGCGCTCCACGGATGTGGGAAGTAGAAAAGAATTGGTTGTGCGAAAGGTGTTTTTCGTGTAGAAGAGAGCTTCAGGTCTGGTCGGGCTTTACTACGTTGTCCTCAGAAGTGTACTTCACTGCGGAAAGCTTCATTGGGATGGCGATTTAGGTAGATTACGACGTCTACAACTATAATAAGTCTTTGAGACATCCAGTGGATCCCTCGCAATAATGATGGATCAGCACCTTCTCGAAGATATGGGTTAATTCCAGATCACGGCACACGGACGACTCAATAAGATCCAGAGCTTAAGGCTTATATTTCCATCATCCAGTCTTTTGCGCATGCCATGGATGCTAATGCGGACACGGAGGAAGTCATTGTGGTTGGGCTAATTGATTGTTCAGTCGAGCTATCAGCAGCGAGATGGTCACTCTAGAGGCGATGTGATCTGTGGAGACTCGTGATGCTGATTCCAGGAATGTAAAACGGAACAAGTCCAGGTCGAAAGCGACAACAACTATAAAAATATAAAAAGCTACACGGTCTGAGAGGATTGATAATGGTGTATTTGAATTCATCCCACAATGTAAATAGTATGGAGCTTTGATCGAGGAAGGCATAATGAACGCAGGAGAGTTGTGTTTATTGCTGCAGAGAAGCGGTGCGAACACCCCAGCGAAGATCGTTTACGTGTAAGAACATGTAAAGAATTGGTGCAGCTATTGCGATGGAACACAAGTCTAGATAGCGAGAAGCCTAGTGGATGACTCGATGAATCGTTGCGATTGAAAGCGCTAAGTTATGACGTTCACCCGAGGTTGTTGGGGCTGCATACTGGCTAGTCATGCAGTCACGTGCTGCTCCAATGCTCCGCCAAGGAGATCCCTAGCTCACGCTAGTTACGCGAGCGTGAATGTTTTTGCCTACAACCTCACGTTCCGACAACCCAACCACCCCGCAACACTAAACCAAAACGCGAACCTCACCCTCCAACACCATCTGTTTTCATCGAAATCTGACTGCTTCCGATAATCCATACTGACCTGCAAGTGCTCAAGTTACCTCTTTTGGTATATCAGGTCATATATCACGCTTGGATCATTATGTCGCCTGCCCCAGCCGTTCAGACCGCTGCTGCCTCACCGTGTTCACCAACACAACCCCATACACCGACTCGTATGTGAATACAATAAGCGATACTTCTAATCATAAGCTAATGCAACGTGCAGCGACAGCTATGCCTGCATCAAAACACTTTGATGACATCTTTCATGCCAAGTTCATGCACATTATCCAGGAATTGAAGAATGACCCCTCCCGTGGCCAACTCACCCAAAAGGATCGCAAGACTTTTATTGAGAATGCCTTCTTCGAGACCGATGAGCTTTATTTCGGCCGGCGAGCGATGACCGATCTTGAAATTAAGCTTCGCGCTCTTACCAAGGTCTTCTACAAGGTTCTCGCTGAAGAACCTTGGTCTGAGGATTGGATACGCGCCCCTGATGTTGAGCGTAAGCTGTCCAAGTTTGAGATGCACGAGGACTCCGTAGCCCTCGCCAAGGCGCATGGCTTTACTACACCCCGTGAGGCTGTCAAAGCGGCACGCGAGGCTGGTATCAAGAACGCCGAGGCTTACAAAGAGGCCCAAAAGGAAGGGAAGACCCTCAAGGATATCAAGCTTGACCGTGGTCCGTTCGACGATATTGAGATTGTCTACATCGCTGGCACGGTCTCATCATCCGCTACAAGCAGAATCGACCGCAATAGCATCTACCCAGTCTCCGTCTCATCAGTCGCCAATGTCCTGCAGAATCACATCTGTAGGGATATGGTTCGGCCATTCTCCATGGCCGAACGCTTCGTCAACTGCACCGATACTAAGGAACTCGAAGACATGCGCCGCTTTGCCTGTAACGTCTGCGACTTCTGTCCTCACCTTCTCGACAACGATAACGTCAGCCTTCTCGTTGTACTACTCATTCTCTCACGTTCCGACTGCTGTCGTCGCTTCGAAGCCAACGGCATTCGTATTGAAGGCTCCACGATTAGCCACCGCAAGGCTGAGTGCATGAAGAACAAGATGGGCTGGAAGACTTCTGAGGACAAGAAGCCGTACGACAACTTCGCTCAAGAGTTTCAGACTCGTGTTAAGAATGCCTGCTTCCCGGCTCCTCGGGCTCAACGTATCGGTGGTCGGAAGCCGCCGCGCAACTCCGGTCCGGCGACGCCTCCGATCTACACCCAGCCTCATATGGGTTACGTCGCGCCTCCTGTTCGCGATGACAACGTTAACACAGGCATCAACGTTCCTGCTCCACCGTCCCAGAACAACTTTCCGCGCCCTGCTCCTCCGGTGGTCAAGGACCAGCGTGCTCGCTCGTCAATCGGCGCCGGAAGTAGCGCTGCCGAACCTATGGATCTTTCCTAGATTGTTTGGTGGTCTTTTTGCAGGCTGCGCTCTTATATCCTCAACCTGATTTACTGCATGGCCATGGCGTTTTTTGGGTATCATGCATTCTGCATACAGGTATTAGACCGGCGTTCGATGCATGTGTTCGACCTACATTTGTGGTTGCGACATCATTTAGGATTCAGCCTCTTCTTAACTACATTTCTGTACATAGTTACACAGGTTCATCTAGGATAGCCTGATAAATAAAATCTGAATGAAAGGTCCTGGGATCCGTCTTCGAGAAGTTGTCCTGTGATACTTGTATTTTAAATCGAGTTATGGCGTGGAACCTGGGAGGATATCAGCGCGTTAACGTATAGATTTCTCAGTCTGACGACGACTTGAGGCTACTCAAGGGTGATCTACTAGTATCTGAATCGAGATACCGTCTCATCTGCCTCCAGTCACAGTGTCAGTTAGACTGCCAAGCTCATCCTCCATTTAAATCCAATACAGCTCGAGAATTCTCCGCTCAACATCGCGCCCACCAAATACACCCCTACCATGGAATTCAACGGCTTGGAGTTTCTCGCTTTCTTTCTCTGTTCAAGTATCTTCGGCGTTCTCTTCTCTGCTTGGTCCAAGGTACGTCATTTGAATGCGTTTCTGCATGTTCGCTCACTAACTGCCTCAGACTGAACTTATCACTGATCGCGAAATCATTCTCTTGATCGCAGTTTTTACCGCAGTCGCAATAACGCTACTCGCGCGACTCTGCACAAAATCATCGCTCAACAACTTCCTCACGGACGATATTGGTGGAGTCCACGAGAAGCAGCTTCGGGATCTCACCGAAGCCCACCGTCGTCACGTCGCAAGCCTAAAGCATGAGAGCAACCGCGAGCATCTTCGCCTTCGGGGAGAAGTCAATAATGCCGCGCTCAAGTTCGACCGTCTGTACAATGAGCACGACTACATCTGTAGTATGTACCAAGAGCAGATGCAGCACAACCAAGAGCAAGAGGATCGGATCGTGTACCTCGAAAAGAAGCTCCAGGAGTTTGGCCAATCTTCACCCGCCACTCGCGCTCCTTTCTCAGCACCACCTTCGCAGATCAGCTTTTCCAATCCACCACGCCGCCAGCAGCCTAACGATGGCTTCTATTCTACTACTTCGGTGAGCCCACTAGCTCAGCTCGTTGAGACTGAGGACGAGTAAGTGTGCTGCCAGGGATTTGTACGGCAAAATATGCTAGAGGAGGGGATAAAGATCGGCCTGAGTCGCTGGGATATGCGGGACGTGTAGCAAGCTTTCCTGCCATCTGGCTAGATTACTACAATCATGCTGGCGAGGCGGGTACAACATAGTAGAAGATATGCACATGCCTACGGCCTGGAAGACTATCAAGTTTTGAATGGCAACAGCGGGCCTCGAGCTCGGTTTACGAGCCTGTGAAGTGCAGCGATTTGCATGCATTGACATTGTGTTCTACCTTGAATGTCAGACACGAAACATCCAACTGCGTGCTGACCTGAATTTGCAGAATATTGAATTTTCATTTGATTCACAAGAGTTGGAGGTTCTTTCAAGCAGAGCGACTCACATTCCATGCTCTTTGATGGGAAACGACAATGCCACTCACTATGGCTTCTCTTTGGAACGTGTTCGCTGCCTGCACAAACGCGAATACCACCTCTCTCACGGTGCACTAAACAATTCGTTGTATTTCTGCATTGGATGTCTCTGCAATCGCGTCGTATCAATGCTGTAGTCCAACCTATCTAGGTATATCACACCAAGCCACAATTGCGAGTCCTCCTCATGCACATATAAGCCCTGCGCACAACAATCACTGACGAAGTCGAGCTCCAGAATTCCAGTAGCCTTGCACCAGGTACTCAACGTCACACGCTAGGAGCAGCCATTTCTAAACTCTCTCCAGATATAAGCAGCCCTTTAAGCAGCCTCACATTCTTCAAGTGCTTCATGACGCCTCACCACTTGCTCTTCCTTCTCGTCCTGGTAGCACCGATCGCAATATAAAGCGCTAATTCATCGTTCAGCCTCGATCACCAACCTGTATATCGCTTGCCGTTCTACAAATCCACAGCATCCTCCCAAACAGCCGATGCAACGTATGCCCTCCATCAAGACTTCACATGGCCAACACCCACCACTACACGATTTGCAATGATATCAAAGACGCTGCCATCTTCGCAAGCATCAATGTTCGATTCCGCATCTATACAGACATTGAGTGCACAGCCGTCGCATGGATGGAGATTGCCTTTCTTCGCAACGCTTATCTTGTCTTGCTTTGTGGCTCTGACGGCTATACAGGGATAGTATTGGTATCTTAGATAGCGAATATTCTGGACACATCGATAGCAGCCTGTGATTGATGAGGAGACGCCGTTCTTGTCGCCAGGGTATTAGAAGGTCTGGCTAGCTTCACTACATAATCAGGACGCATTGGGACTTCAGGTATGTCCATGCTAGTGTAAAAGGCTGATAGGTAGAGCATTGAAGATTCTGCGAAGCGTGTCGACAATTTGGATGAATCAGCCGGTTTCCTGCATGTGTCGCTTCCGATTTGGCGGGTTCTCTACATACTGCGCCACCCCACCAACGTCCTCCACATATACCCCCTGTTTTCCTACAGTTATCTCTTTGTCGTCAGCAGCATGTATTGTGCGGTCGTAATGAAGAGCTCATGGATAGCACACGCTTCATGCCATCAAGTACGAGGCCCCTATGCACATCATTGTGGCAATGGCACATGCGGAAGCCACGTGCTTCTAGTTTCGTCATTTGCTGATGACTAGCTATAAGTACTCAATCTCGCCTATAGTAGAAACTCCAATACTCCACCGTAACACCATGGTTGAAGAAGAGAACCATAAGTTCCCCAGCACCAAACTTCCTATAATTCAAAAGCTGCACACCGCCATCACCACCTTTCAACCCAACGCGGCGATGACGCTCCTCCAAAAGCGCACTATACCTTCGCCTAGCAGATGAGATGGATCTGTATGTTACCGCATGGTAGTTGGAAGATATAGACAGTCAGATTGGCGGGAATCAGCTCCACCGCGATGTAGACACCGAGCCCGATCTACTAGCGTCGCTACTATACCCTCATCCTAAGATCGAAGAGGACGCCGAGACGGATCAAGATGAAGATTCTACACCTCGTGGTGGGCAGTAGAAGTGGACCCAGGCCGGAAAGAAGGGCGTAAGGAGCGTGCCTGGGGATGACAAGGAGACCGAGGATAGGATTGAGCAGGACGGCGAGGTGGAAGACCCAGAGGCAGGATGTAGTCAGTGAGATGGGGCTTCAAGCATGAATCAAGTTGGAACATCCGATTGTAAAGCAACTCCGCGGTACGGCTTCAGCATCTAGTAAACTACTGTGCATTGTGAGCCAAGGGTGCGTGGTGGAAGCAGCAAGCAAAGATGACATGAACCCTCCATGCTCAGAAAATAGTAGTTTTTCCCTATCCGTCTCTGCAGCAGACTTCGCCTTGGACCTAGATAGCCTGTGTTTGCGCTTACTACGTACGACCGATAGTGCTGTTTCACTCCTACCCCATGTAAGAATCACTTCGCAAGGCAGGAGTTGCAGCACAACGCCGCACTTGATCTAAATCCCCTACCATGCAGAAAGCCGCAGTACATCCCCAAAACATCCTCTGTCAACCAGAGATCCAAACAATGACATCAAAAGAACCTCACCTTCCCCCCCCACCCTTAGCCGCAATAATCAACAAGCTCTCCCAAGCCGTCGGAGAATTCGACACCTCCGCCCGAGCTTCTCTCCGCGACCATAGTCACTACATCTACCTTGCCGAGCACGTCAGAAAAGGAAAACCACAAGTCAGCTCAACACCTGGAAAGACGGTGATTCTAACCGCCAGTCTCACACAGCTCTCACGGCTGATGTTAATGTCGATGTGGAACTAGATATACCACCCCGATCACCATCAACATAGAACGCCCATCAACTTCCCCCGGATATGCCATGGTTACAGCGCGTGGATGAAAACGAGCGTATATTGGATTTCTTTCGCGCCGCCGTCTCAGCGTGGGGTCGAACCGTCGTTTCTGGGCCACGAGTGCAGCCGCGACCTGAGAATCGTGCGACGACAGGGAGCAGATGGAGGCTGGTGGTGAAGGGCGCGGCGCTTGTCTTGGGAAGTAGTCAGAATACAGAGGTGGATTTATCTGTCGAGTCAAGCAAAGGAAGATGGTTGGATGGTTGTAGGGTTTCGAAATGCATAGGCAGTGGATATGGAGTACGTGTAAGGCAGCTGAGGATGTTGTATAGTGGAGAAGAAGACAAGGTATGGTACCATGGATGAGCAATGCATGAAGTGATTTTTTTGTGGGTTTGTTGACAATGTGTAATGACAGTGTCATTGCTGTTGACTACCTACATATGCGCAGGAAAAGCAAAGGGGTATATCTATCTAAAGTATAGTAGTTCGAGAGAAGGGTATCGTAAGAGAAGTGGAACCACGCAAAACTCTAACAGCAAAAAGAAAGCAATGAACAAATACAGATGCGAAGCTCAAGGCTTCCGCTTCGATCCTTTGCGGCTCAATCCCGTGCGTGATGCGTAAGCAGGCATGTTATCCCCTGGACTGTCAGAGTCTGTTGCGAAGGGGTCTACGTAGCTACGTGGCTGCGTCGTACCGTAGCGGCCATCATTTAGCGGTCGGGTGGCTGGAAGTGCACTTTCAACGTTGCGCAGGTCCCATGGATCTTGCGATGTTACGGAAGGCGACATCACCGATGAGGCAGCTGCGAAGGGGTTGTCCTGACCACCCAAAGATGGGCGCCTAGCTGATGGAGGCCTAGGGTATTCCTGGTTGAAGTTCGCTGGGAATGACAACGGCGGAGGCGCACGTTTCCTTGAGCTGGAAGGTCGGTACGTTTCTGTACGCACTTGGGAATCAAGTGCTGGAGGATTTGGTTGCGAGATGCTTGTGCGACGCTTACTGTTAGTCCGGGTCAATCCAGACGGACGCGGAGTAGAGATGACGCTATCGTGGTGAGTCATTGAGTCTCTTCGGGTGGAGAGGGAACGATCGCCGCCACGGGGATCCCAATAGCCAGGTTTCTCCTGTTGGCTCTTGAGAATTGCCAGTTCTTCTTCTCGTTCCCGAGCTTCTGCAACCTCTCTCTCACTCCGCATCTGTGCCTTTTCAGCTTCAATTAAACGTTGTTGATCTAATAGTTGAGCTGGCGTCCAGGATGACGAGGACAGTCTACGTGATGCGGATGGCCGTGTCGTTGGAGGCTTCGACCTCTCTTTCTTCCGTTCTCTAGCTGCCTTCTCTTCGAGATCTTTCTGCTCTTGTTGCAAGCGCTCTTCTTCCTTGCGACGGCGAGACTCCTCTCTGGCTGCCGCCCGGTCCTTCTCCTTTTCCGCTGAGTGTCTTTCTGCCCTTTCCATTGCGCGACTCTCTGCGCGACCAAGTTCGAAATGCACGTGTCTGGCATTTTCCCTTTCCGCCTTGGCACGCTCTTCGGCCGCCTGTCGCTCAGACTCTTCTTGAAGTCGGCCAGATTTGGACTGCTTCTGTCGTTCGTCACCGCGCTTGGCGCGACGGTTAACTTCATGTACACCCGAACTAGCGGAAGAGTGGTGATCGGCAAAGGCGTCATAGTCAAGCGGATTCTGGTAGTCTGAAGTGTAGGTGTCTCGTGGGGCGATCCTAGAAGTCCGGTATGAACTAGATGACGTCCCAACCGGGCGTTGAGATGGTGAAGATGGAGTGGCAGCAGGTGGGTTGTGAATGACAGTGACAGGGTATCCTGCACTTCGCTGCCTAGTTGGTGGGTCATATTCTGCATCCGATGCGGCATATAGTGACGGTGTTTGGCTGGAAGATGCCGACGGAGCATGGGAAGTACGATATCCGTAGGATGTAGTAGGAGTTGCAAGATAGCTATTGGGGTGCTCGAAGGCTGCTGGAGGCAAAGGAGCTTCTGGAAAGCCTGTTCGCAAAGTGTATGAGGCATCAGAGCCTATCGACTCAATAGCCGCGTCGTTGGATCCCCTAGAACCGAGAGATGACCGGTCGAATGGTTTGGTGGAGACAGAGATCGATGGATACTTCTTGCCCTTGTCTTTCTTGGAGCCAATCTGTATGATGATCTCGGAGTTGATGGGCCGTGGGCCGTCTCGAGTGGAAGGACGGCTGCCACTACCAGATGGACGACGTGTTTGAACCAGGTATGTTCCGCTGCTTGTAGGAGTCGGTGGGTTTATCGGAGATGGTGTATCGTCACGGATCGTCGAGCTCCTCTTGAGAGTGTGCCGGTAGGGTATGACCAGTGCGTCTCGGCATGGTCTATTACCGCGTGCTTTCTCACACAGGCGGGGCCGCTGAGATGTTATGGGTCGCCCATCAGTGCCGAGCTCAATACGTTCCTCTATCCGACACATGACGGCAATGTGCAAGAAGAAATGCCGAGATTGGGAACTTCAGAGACGAGGTTGGTTGTAGGATTCCTTGCCTCAAGTCCAAGGTAGGAGTAGTACCGCACAACGTATCCGAAGCGATAAACCAGTCGGAGAATAGGCAGATGTTGAAGTCTCTGACGTGAAGGATGTTCAGTGACAACAATACAATGAGTTTACACAGTACTAGTTGATCAAAGTATGTATCGACTTGTATGTGCTTGAGGTTCTGGTGATATTTGGGGACAAGGACGGTATTTGAGCAGCAGGTGACGGCCCGACTGAGACAAGCGGCAGGCAAGGATGAGTGTACCTGTCAGTTCAAGGAGACATGAACCGAAAAGCGAAAGAGTCAGAGCGGCGAAGGGGTAATAATAGAGTGTGCTGTGCAGGGAGCTATGCAACTTGGAGAAAAGTAGATTGCAACCCTACTGGGCAAGGTCTTCTTTTAAGGACCAGGCGGCGCAGAGTGTAGCCTGGACAAGGGAGCAGATTTATCAACGAGGACAGAAACGGGTGTGCAGGAAAAAAAAAGGGTACCAGTGCTAGGCCGCAGCGACGGGCAGGACACAATGCATGAACATGATCCGGGCGTCTTTGGGGCCGTTCCTTAGGGCTGCGCAGCGGTGAATTGCACAGCCTGCGAGCGACCGAGGATACCAGCCAGCCACAAGTGGGCCCTGGCCGTTACCGGTTTCTGTGCCTGAGGGTGATGAAGGAGAGGGGGATAGGCCGGCTGCAATTGGGGAATGAGAGAAATTGTCGAGTTTGCCAGCCGGTTTGCGCATCCGCGCGGCCGCACAAGCTGTCTCACTCAGACTCGATGGGCAGCAATGGCAAACTGCCGGTGCTGGAGCGGATCTTCACAACCATCATCCTTCCCCTAAGCTCGGCGTTAGTCTTCGCCCGGTGACATGGTGACATTCGTCTCTCTTGAAGAGATAGGGGCGTGCTGGTGCTAGTGCTATCAGCGATGGAAGAAATCCGGATGGACAGCTTCCAACTGGAAGACTGGCGAATGAAGGACGACGCTATGCAGTCATTCCCGTATCGTCAGGCAGGCGGCCCTCCATGCCAGGCACCAGAAGCCGGGGGATTCGATCGGAGCCCAATGCCCGACCATATTGCTTTGTTCTGGCGATGATATGGGTCGAGGGAAGGGTGCTTGGCCGCTCCACTGGCTGGAGCGGCGGGCACTAAAGGGAGATGCACCCACGCGGGCAGCGGATGCATCGTTCGCATACTGGCCTCATGCACCGTAACTCCAAACCTCGACAACGCGACGACATTGCGCGTTGGTGGTCTCTTGCAAAGTCGCACAAGAGATAGTGGTGCATCGTCGTCGCGGACATGGTTGACGATGGTGGGGAGGCGAGTTGCTGAGCATGTGCGCCCACGGCCACCTTGCTGCCTTGACCCAACCGAAGCCGGGAAAGAGCAGTCGACGCCTGCCTCCGGAAGGCGAGTCTTGGTCAGCGCCTTCCCCAACATCGAGTGCTTTCGGCCTTGGCGCCGACTGCCCAGCCGTGTAGCACCGAGAGGCTACAGTCCGCCGACCTGCACACCAAACCTCGCTCCTCACCAATCTCCACCATCGTCAGCGCGAATGCGATAGACACACAGGCGTCTTTGTGTGCCGAATGTGGCTGTCGACCCTAGTATGCTCCTGGCTGGTCTTCCGTCGCTTCACAGCCTCAGTCACCAGCCCTAGAAGTGGCGCGTACCGTCATATCCTGGGATGGAAGCGAACAGCACCCTTAATTTGCGACACCGCTACTTGCGTCTCACAATGAATGGAGAGAAGAAGTGGCCTAATAAAGCAGGCACGGCCACTCTGAGCAGCCACAAATCTCTTTTCGCGGTGGCGCACAGGCTTGGAGCTGACAAAGAGATGGGTGATGGCGTTTAGCTTCGACCGGATGTGGCATCACTGGAGCATATTCCCAGGCAATTCGCCTTAACTACCGATGAATAATCTCTATCTTCACGATAACATCATCTCACCGTGTTGTTACAAACCATCTGCCGGCTAATATTCATGATGCGCTCCAATACCCACCCATCTCTCTGCCTCAGCCACGACGCCTCGAAAAACTAGGCCATTTGCGGCCTAAGCCATGCCGTGCCACACCACATCAACAGTCCACTATCAGTGTCACATAGCCGCTCAGCCTCGTCGGCGGCCTTGATACACACAAGCCTTTCGCTCCTCATGAAGTTTGCTCGCGCTATCGACGACCTCGCGAGGGCCGGACCAGCGTCTGCAGAACCGCTGCGGAGCCTAGACCCGTTCCCATCCAGCAAAATGTGTAGCATCGGTAAGAGATGCTATCCATGACATCATTACAGTATTCTGTTCTTCTGAGCTGTATCTGCTTTGCTTCGTCATAGCACCACTGCAGAGCATCGTATGGCAAGGAACACACATCCCAACGGTTACGAACCGAGCAGCTGGCAATGCAGGCACCTCTCAGTCTTTCCAACGCTCAACATGCGATACCATCACCCGCGCAAACTGCCCACAGTAGCTTGGACTCAAACTTGCCAATGTCTCACCAGCACGTTCGTCCGATACCAGTGTTCATACACAGCCACCCTCTTCCTCGCATCTGACAGGAACCATGTACGCGCCGTCCCGTCTTGCATTGCCTGCCAGTAAGCAACATGCAAACCGCTTCCAACATTCGGCCCCATTTCCACTGGGCACCAACCACGGGCTGCTTGCATAGGAACAACAAGCTTTCTTGCATGGGTACAATGGCAGCTGATACACCTGCTCAGGTCAAGAATAGAGTATCAATAGCACAAGTTCATTACTGCACCCGAGCGCGGTCAACAGCTTCTGAATGGTGTCTGGCGAGACATTGCCAAGCACGGTGAAATTCTACCGGCGTAGAGTGCAAAATCAGGTGGAGTTAAACCACTGAAAATGCAATAGCGTACATCTTCGGACCAGCCCCACAAGGTAGGGAGCTGCAGCAAAGATACATCAGCCGCCATCAAAAGACGGCTTACGAATAGTGCAAGCACGAGCGCATACCATCATCGCCGTATAGCCCAATCCAGAGTAACCTGGACAGGCTTGGATCCCACCTCGAACAAAGACCCCAACGTCTCTGTCGCTACCAACACCTTTTTTGGGATCCACACTAGTCGCCGAGCTAGCCACCACCGTGATGCGGCACAGCAACTCAACTTTGGCATCCTCGGCATTTCCGACCCAACTCGACGGCCTGGTGCTAGCCAAGCCGAAGTTGGAGCCTGCCAGATGTCTCACAACGTAGGCAACCATGCTTCTCGCTAATGGACGACTTGTGCACTCTAGCCAACATGTGCAGTTTTGACTAGATCCGCATTGTCAGTCAATAATGTCTGGAAGCTTCCTTTACTAGTTTGCACATTTTGTAACGTCCCACTGCTAACCCCCTGCTTAGAAATGGCCTACAGGGAAGAATTCCTAAACGACGAGCTGCCGACGACTTCTAATTGTCTACTCGAAAAGCTACATAAAAAGATGTTGGTCAACGAGCGATACCATACATGCAATCTATTCTGCACGTCTCAGCCCTGTAACTAGGAATAGACTAAGAAGACAAGACTTCTAAAGATCTAGAATGAAACGACGACCAGATCGTGAGGTACCCTCTGCAGCATAGCCGTCCTTTCAAGACTGTGACATACCAGAGAACGCGACACCTTTCGTCTCAACATCGCCATCCCATTTCATGCCGTTGGATTTCCTTTTCCTTTCATCTCCATCGCGAGTGCTTGGTACAATCAAAACAGAGCTCACGTGAAGAAAGGGGGAAGGGGGGGGGAGGGGGTCCCTCGCTGTCGACTTCCTTGCGTCCAACGGGCAGGGTAGAGCCTGTTTGACTTCCAGCGTCATCTAATTGCGTCATTCAACCTGCCTAGGCATCGAGCTTCAGTCACTCAGCACGAGTATCTCGCAAAAAGACCAACACAACATCGTGTACAAAGCATCTCATATTCCATTTCCTACAATACAGTACAGCGCAAGCAGTATACTACAAGGTCTCTCCACAGCCAACTAGTCGGCCCTTAACGCCTCAGCCACACCAGGAAAGCCCTTTGCCGGCTGTGCACGTCCCTGTGGACTCTCGCGCTCCAAAAACTCACTAAACTGCTGAGCCTGCTCACTCATCTCATCCAGCTCCTTGACGCCACTCTTTCCCATGCCGCTAACCAGATTCTTCATGGGGTCGTTGTCGACGTTGTCCCTGACGGGAGGCTTGTCGTCGAGTTCACCTCTGGCGACATTGATTTCGGCGCCCGTGGAACGGGCAAGACTGATGTGAATGCGCCCGTCGTTTGTGACGCTGCCGAATATGGGCCGCACCATGATCTTTTTGCCACCAGGCGTGTCCACGTCGATTGTTTCCACGTCTTTGGCGTTGGCGATGCTGCCGCGGTTGGCCGACATGTACTCCGTACTGCGGAACTGGTCGTTGGCTACGAAGCCGCCTACTCCGAGGCGCGCGTAGAGCTCGTTGGTTGTGCCGGTGCGTCTTGCTTGCATGACGCGGGCAGGAATGGGAGCGGGCTTGGCCTGGGGGCCGAGAATGGGGTGATTGGCGAGGTAGGAGTAGTGGCGAAGGTAGCCTAGTCCGGCTGATGGATGAGTGGAAAGGGGTGCGGTTTCTTGGTCGAATTGGTATAGTTCGACGTCGCGCTTTGAGGCGTCCTCACGGTATGTCATGTTTTTGAATTTGATGGCTGGTAGCTTCAAAAAGGGAAGTATCAACTTGCTAACGAGTTTGCTGGTCAAAGGGTCCTTTGCAGTCTCTTTCCGCAGCGCCTTGATGCCAGTGTCAATTTGAGCTTTGGTGATATGGCGCCAGGCCTTCTCTCGTTGCTCGTGCCAAGCCTCGGCTTCTAGGGCATCCATTGGTGGTGTCTCGCCGGATTTGGAAGCGGCAAGTCGGCGGGTGGTGTAGATTTCGTTCTTGACGAATTCGACCAGGTAGTCATTAAACTCCTCTTTGCGGCCTGTAATCTGTTTGTTGAGGTAAGAGACGAAGTCTTCAGCGCTCATTCCGGGAAGCCAAGGCCCGTCGTGCTTCCACCGTCTGGTGTTGTGCACAATTGGATCTACAGGTGGCGGGGTAAAAGGTGTGAACGGCAATGAGTCTGAGGTCTGTGATGCTGCCAGTTGCTGCCTCAGAGCCGTCTTTGCATCCTTTCGTTCTTGTTGGAAGGTCACAAACTCTTCTAGCCAGGGCTTATTCTTTGATGTTCCCCTAGCCGCTTCTTTTTGGAAGGCCTCAAAGCCGGCGAGATCATCGCACCATCCGCGGGTCCTGAAGCTCGCGAGCTTCGTTTCCCATTTCTCGTTCCAGGTAGCGTTGAAGGCTTGCCACTGAGCCTTGATTCGCTCTGCAGGCATAGGCATGCTCTTCTTGAGTGCCTTCAGGTATAGCCCAGCCTCGTCTAGGCCCAACTCAGTATCGTAACTCGTAGTATCATCCCGAACTTCAAAAGCTCCAGGTGGTGGGTCATGCTGAAGGTCCTGGTCCCTTATTTTCGTCAAGCCCTTCATCATGGGCACACCCATCTCTCCCCATTTCTGTCTTGTCCGCACATGGTCTGCCGCTGAGTCGAAGTCGGTAACATGTTCAATAGTATCAAGTTGAGTGACCCTTAGTACTGGGTCGCTCACTTGGACTATACGACTCCTCGACGGAATGGGCCGTTTGAGACCCCAGTCGCCACGTGCTAGCGAGGGTTTTGTTGTTGCAATAGCTTGGTGGGTCGGGTATGGAAGCGTTGCTGTGTCGGAGGCCTTGGAGACGCCCGCGCCGTAGGGTTCGCTAACGGGCGGCCGTGGGAGCGGGTTTGGCAGCGAGAAGAGGCGGGAATTCCGGAGTAAGTTCGCTGTAGGCGAGAGGGACTGGCGGCTTAGAGCCATTTTGGCGATGCGACAGCCGCGTGTGGGCGTTCAATGGCGGCTGAAGTAACGATCCCGATGTGTGTAGGGAAATGTCGATGGAGTTTGCGGCAAGCAGGTCCGTGCGAGACTTCCGCGGCTTCTGATGGGCCACAGACTGTGTACACATCACCATCTCATGTTCACCAAAGATATGGAAATGCATTCCTCATTAACTGTACTCTTGGGAAAAGCCATCTACACATGAAATCCAAGCGCTCTCCCACAACGTATAGACGAATGCTACCAGCCACTGCGCGTCTCGCAGCAAGATTCCAGGTATGTCTACTGTTCTACTACTTGCAAAACAATTCCCGCCTTCTTCCAGGTTGGGAGTTTCTACCCACAAACATCTTCAACCCATGGGTTTCTATCCACATGGTCTATCGAATGCATCTCGCGAGTCGAATGTTTTGTGGTTTTCGTGCTAGTCTCAGACGCGTGTGCGCACCGATGAGTGAGGGACAGCAATGCAACGAGACGTCAGTCTTCCAACTCATCCAGGCAAATGCTTGTCCCAGTCTTGGTCATCGTCGTCATCTTCATCCTTGTCTTTCCTGTTGATGCGTGGGACATGCCCTTCGATGGCCATTGTATGGTCAGACGTCTGCGCAGGAAGCGACGGTGGCTGCGGTGGTGCGTTGCTGGAAGAGCGCTCCAGGATCTGGTCCTGGATGAGATTATTGTTTGCCTTGGTAAAGTTACCCAGCTTCTCTCCCCTTTCGAGGGCAAGGTCAGTCATGGCATCTTCGCGAGCAGCCCAGGCTGCATTCAAGTCTGCTTCTTCATCTGCATCAGCCGTGGTCGCACCTTGTTGCTTAAGACGCAACGGCAGAGCCTTCTGGTGTTGGTCGGAATTCTCCACCATGAGCTCAATCTTGTCACCGTATCCGCCGTGTCGCATCCACGCCGGCTCCTCGTTCAGCTGCACCTTGACGTAGAGCGCGCGTTCTGCGCAATCGTCTGAGCACCACACCTCGAGCACCTTCCTGTCTACTATCTGCACGCCGTGGTCTGTGTCAACAAACTGCTTCTTTGCCGTGGATCGCGCCTTCTTCTTGGGCCGCGGGCACAGGGCATATCCGCATCTGTCGGCAATGTTGCGCTCTTCGATGAGCGCGTCGTAGTCGGCGGGTTGGAAGGGAATCACTGCTTTCTGGAAGAAGCGCGCGTCCGAGGGTGATGGTCGCTTGGCATCGGCGTCTGGTGAAGTGGGAAAGTCCATCAGTGCCATGACCGCCTCCAGCACCTCTGCCTCGACGCGCTTGCGGTCCTCAAGCACCGTCGCATGGTGGCGGGCAACTGCTAGGTGGCGCGGGTTCACAGGTTTAGTTCCAGGCGGCGCGTTTGTGGCGACGGTCGAGTTCTTCAAGATTGACTTGGGCGGCATGTCGGGCTCGTGTTGGTGTTGGGATCGTCGTTGCTAGAGTGTGAAGTGGAACCTCTTTGGGCGCGCTTGGCGGAGCGTCGGGACTTGGGCGGGGCTGTTTCGAGCTTCGTCACCACACTTCTTCGCACGAGGCACCTGCAGCAGCCCTCATCCTTCCCACTACCCCTCGCCCAGTGCCGTGAGGGTGCAAGCACTGAATAGTAGGCCGTCTTGTCCTTCCGCGCTTCCCGCATTGCTGCATACGCTGACATCCACGTCATCGCAGCTCCACGTCCGCGACCCGCCGTGCACCACGCCTGGAGAGCTCCCACACAATCGTGCTGTAGCGCTGTTAGGCAGGGACCGCCGCTGTCACCCCCTTTGAGCATCCTGCCGCTGCAACACCTCTGCATCCAACACCGCAGCCAGGCGCCATGTACAAGGTCAAGGCCATCTACGACTATGCGTCTCCCCACGAGGATGATTTGGGCTTCAAGGCCGGCCAGGTAATCTCCGTTACCGAGGAAGAGGGCGACGACTGGTATGTAGGTGAATACACCGACGACACCGGCACCAAGCACGATGGCCTCTTCCCCAGGAACTTTGTAGAGCGATACGAACCAGAGCCGCCGCCACGGCCCAACCGAGCATCACGGCACAAGCCAGAGCAGCCGCCTGCGCAGGAAGCCCCGCCCACGCCTCAGGAACCGCAGCAGGTACTGCAGCAGGAACCGGAGCCAGTGCAGCATAAAGAACCAGAGCCTCCTAAGCCTCAGCCTCCCCCCCTCGAGGTGCCTAACTCCGCCAAAACAACACCGTTGCCCATGTCACCCATGTCAGCGTCGAGCGCGAAGGCTCAGGAAGCTTTTCCGCCGCCGTCAGAGCCGTTCAAACCAGCTCCTCCTGTAAAGAAGGCTCCACCACCTGTTGCTCCGAAGAACAATGCCTTCCGGGACCGTATTGCCGCTTTCAACAAGACGACTGATCCTCCGCCCAAACCTATCAAGCCATCTGGCGGCGCCCCGAGTTTCGTCAAGAAGCCATTTGTGGCTCCTCCACCGAGTCGAAACGCCTATATCCCCCCTACCCGGGAGGCTCCACCGGTGAAGACATACCGTCGTGAGGGGGATCCCGAGATCGCAGAGCGCCAGGCGCAGACCCAGAACGATGCAGAGCGTGGGGGTGTAGTCGCTCATGACACCACGAAAGCGAACGAGGGCGAAGAAGAGCAACAGCCCAAGATGAGCTTGAAAGAACGCATCGCTCTGCTTCAGAAACAACAGCAGGAACAGGCAGAAAGGGTCGCGGCCATGCACAAGGAAAAGCCAAAAAGACCGCCTGTGGTCAAGAGGACCGAGTCTCAAGATGTTCACGCCGATGACAGCGAAGACACTGGCCTAGAGCCCGTGACAAGTGGAGCATCCAAAGGTCGTGCGTCCATGGACCAGAATCGGCCCCCACGGGCATCTCATGACATTCGGTCTCCGGATTCGCAAATCCTCAATCGCGAACTGCTTAGCGAAAATGATGCCGACCAATCCGCCGCTGGGGATACCGAAGACGCTGGAGGAGAATCTACAAGTGTCGAAGAGGACGAGGACCGACCAAAGAGTAGGCACCCACCGCCACCACCTCCTAGGGCACCTACTGTTCCAATAGAAGAGCCCAATGTTGGTGACGAGCAAGGTGCGCCTGGGAAAGGGGATGAAGAGGAGGAAGAAGACGACGAAGAGGAAGACGAGGAGGCTGTAGAGGCGAGACGGAAGGAAGAGCTACGCGAGCGCATGAGGCGATTGGGCGGCGGCATGGGTATAGGACCTATGTTTGGCAACCCCGTATCCATGGCTCTTCCAACAAAGAAGAAGAAATCGACTACCGAGAAGAAACCTGAGGAGGCCGAAGAGTACAGCATGCCCCAGCAACGAATCCCCATGTTCGGCATGCCTGGCATGATACCCGTCCGAAGTCCAGAATCGGAAGACCGCACGCTTTCCGTCGAAAAGGAGGACGAAGCCCCGCACCCTGTCACCGGCGCTCACCCAGCGGACGAAGTGCCAGATGTAGAGGAAGTCACATCTCAGCCAGTCCAGCCAACGTCCACTAGCTCTGGCCCCCCACCTGTCCCAACAGACAGTAAGTTCCTGATCCCTCGCAAGCCAGTCCACGCTTTTGTACGCCATGCCCAAGACTGCCTGCAGCTTTCATTTTCCGAGACCTTGTCAAAGACTTATGTCACTTATGACGGTGTATCGGAATATGTTATGACTGTATGCGTGTCTAGTATGTGTGTGCATTGGGCGTTAAGTTTTGCTATCTCGTTGAAGGCGTTCTAACAATCTTTAGGACGTCCTGCTCCCCCTCCAGTGCCATCAGCATGTAAGCCATATCGCCTTTGAACACTTGAAATTGCTACTGACAATACATAGCTCGACCAGTACCGCCACCCCCTCCACAGGTTCTCTCTCCTAGTCCCGGATCTGAGTCTGGTGATGAGATGACAGACGCTGCTAACACCCCATCTGCCCCAATCCAACAATCCAACAAAATAGCTTCGTACTTTGCTTCCGGTGAGCCATCGCAGGAGCCATCAGAGAGACGTGTACCTCCCCTTCCTTCTACGGGTCCCGCATCTCCCACAACAAACCGTCCACCTCCGCCACCTCCACCAGCACAGGCACCTTCGCGCCATGAAGATCTGCCCATACGAAAATTGGATCGTAATGAAGGCGAAACCGATTACGAAGGTGATTATGATACGGACATTGCACCGGAGGCAACTCACAAGGATGCCTTGAAGTCGCATGCTAGAGATTCTAGTCTAGAGGACAACACCTTGGTAGACGAGCCAACCTCAGCACGATCGCCCACTATTCCTCACGGAATGCCACCTCTACCCCCAACTGCACCTCGTGCAGTCCCACCTCCTCCACCTCAGCAGGCACCTAGTCGGCCATCAACAGATGCTCCCCGTGGTGCACCTCCTCCTCCGCCGGTACCACCGCCGACTCGCAACCCCCCCATGGACGATGATGAAGACTACGATCCGTACAAGTATATCGGTCCACCCCCTCCGCAAGCTGCTGCACCGCCAGCTCCTCGGGCAGTACCACCACCCCCACAAAGTCAGCCACCCCCTCCACAGAGTCGTCCTCCGCCGCCAATGCCTCCATCGATGCCTCCCGTCCCACACCATCAAGCAGGTGATGAGGACGATGAGGACGATTTATACTCTTCGCCCCCGCCTCGGAAATCTCACGACAGGCCGCCACCTCCACCACCTCAAGCCCCGCCGCATCAGCACGCACCTCCGCCTCTTCCACACTTGCAGGCTCCGCAACCTCCATCTCAAGATAGAATGGTTCCGCCGCCCCCACAAGAGCGTCCTGTCTCCATGTTCTCGCCCGTTGCAACGGAGGCACCGCCTCGGATGCTAAACAATCGAAAGTCGCTTGATGCAGGCCAAATGCTGACGACTCGATCCTCTATGGATCAATCTCGTCCAGCGACGAACCAGGGTTTCATCGCAAGCGATATAGATTTGGGGATCTCGTCGCATTGGTGGACCCAACCCAAGCTACTTCCTCCATCGCTTCAAGGCCGCAAAGACGTCCTGGTAGACTTGAAGGAGTCGCAATCTGGCAGCACTGTAGAGAAACTCATCAAAGTTCTCTATCTTGACTACTCACAAACAATCGTTTCCGCTCGCTTCGAGGCCAACAATGTCTCCGACGTGGACCTTGATCAGCGCAATGAGCCACCGCCTCCCAGCCAGCGCCCTGATCAGCTGGAGAACGCGTACGAACAGTTTGGTCGCCCGATAGCTAAGACTATCGAGTCAAAGCAGAACACCGTCGTGGGCAATGGCACACCGCACGGGCTAGTTGACGAGCTGCTCAAACCCTTTAATGACGCACTGCCTCCAATCTCAACTCGCGCGTATGGTGCGCTTGTCTACGCTAACTTGGCTAACGCATCAACTCAATCTTATGACGAGATTCGCCCTGGTGACATTATTAGCTTCCGCAACGCGAAGTTCCAAGGCAAGACAGGGCCAATGCATGCCAAGTACGCGATGGATGTAGGAAAGCCAGATCACGTGGGTGTTGTTGTTGAGTGGGATGGTAGCAAGAAGAAGGTGCGAGCTTGGGAGCAAGGACGAGAGCACAAGAAAGTGAAGCCCGAGAGTTTCAAGATGGGAGATTTGAGATCAGGTGAGGTGAGGGTATATCGTGTAATGAGTAAGAGCTGGGTTGGTTGGAACTGATTGGGCAGGATGTTCGTTTATAGGTGAAGAGTGAAGAGCACGGAATTGTAATTAAAAACTCCTAGTCTTGTGTGTCTGTGTATCCTAGCTGGCCCTCTCCAAACCTTCAAACCGTCGTCATCATCACCCACCCCAACACACTCCAACACCTTCAAATCTCTACAAAATGCCGTAAATCTTCAAGCCAGAAGTATACGTGGTCGAGACCACCCCGCTGTCCATCTCCGCAGCGCACATGTCGCCGTCTTGGAATGCGGTCTGACAAATTGCCATCACCAGGTCAGACAAGGCCGCCGCAATGGCAGAGGCCAGGGGCATGATCAAGAGCAAGCTCGTACGTATACACACATTTAGCTTGCCATTTGCATCAATACCTAATGCATTCGGGCTGCGCTGGGAGAAAGAGCAGAAGGAGATGAAGCGCGAAAACTGCAGGACCGTGGGGTTTGCGGCCTGGAGGTTGGTTCGCGTTGAGATCCGGGAGTGAAGGTATGTATTGTTATTTAGTAGTGTATCGTTGATAAGAGCTAATTAATCTTCACAGGTCCCTGTTGGAACGAGAGATTTGCGGTGGTAGTGGAGAAGATTTGCGGCCTGAGGGTATGATAGCTTTGTTTTTGGTGGTGCGTTTGGGGTTGGTTTGGGGGGGATGGCGCTACCATGCGCCTTATAAATGGGTACGAATGGATCATTTGTTCTTGTGTTAGAGGAGAGTTTTCTTTTTCTGCTGTGGTGACTCGACTGTAGTTGTGGTTGGTATGGTATCGCGTTTGCCGTTTTTAGAGTTCTGGAAATCTATGTAGCTGCCACCCAACTACCCCATCTCACGCACTCATTCGTCATGCCACTACCTGGAGTAAGACGGTAGCTTGTCAGGTTTCTTGAATCGATTGGAGTATAGCTGACTACCTCCAAGTCGGACTGTTGCTGATGCGTTGCGACTGCGGATGCTTGGAGTGTTCTACCGAGCTCCAGTACTTCGTGGGCCTGTCTCTGACCTTCAGAAGCAGAAAATCCTGTCATATAAATGGCGAAGGTCGCGCCTAACACCAGAAGCGCTTCAGGTCGTTGCATAGGCCCAACAATACCCTTACTGAGACGGACACGAAAGGAAGATACGAACGATGCCACCCAAATCATCCAAGAAGTCTGCTAGAATTCCACACCAGGAGAACCTTACAAGTCATCAGAGTGCGATTCATTGGCCAGGTCGACACCGAGCTCGCAGCCGCACCGGGCATGGAAAAGTGGCCCGGCAGCTCAGTCGTAAATTTCCTCGTCCCACTGTTCAACCAGAGTTTGCAGACACTAAAAGAAACATGCGAACTAGACACAGCGCACGAAATTGTTCGTTCGCTCGCGAAAACCATGGCGACTTTTCCTACACATGCGCCGTATCTGCTGAGGGATCCACTGCTGCTCATGCTCACACGTCTTTTCTTCATGTCTGAAGAAATCAGAGAGTTGCTAAAGACATTAGGAATTTTTATAGGAGATGAATGGCATTATAACTCGCGCGACCACTACTTATGAACGTACTGCGACGATTTGGAGAAGCGGCCGATTGACTGCGTAGAGCGAACAGCCTTGGCGACTCGTGGTGAGGTACGGTGGTATGTGGATAATGAGTGCAATGAGGATGGTGAGCCTATCGTGGAAGATGGAAGATGCGAGCGAGAAGTAGGGTTGAAGGGTGGGGCTGAGGGAAATGAGTATATGAATCTAGGGGATTGATGGATATGCTTTTCCCTCATTATAGAACCAGTGATCGGAGAACTGTAGGCAGAATTGGGATACAGAAATTTTGTCGTCTAGATATTGCCTTGGGCGTGAGAAGAGTTATCCGAACAACTTTTGCTGGTTACGCACTCCTAGTATAGTAAATCAATACTCTGGCGACACACCTACCAAGGTCATCTAGAGCGTTGCATCTCATTTGTCTATTGTTTGCGAGGCAGCAATAATGTTTGACTAGGAATAAAGGCGGTAAACACAGAATGCGAACTGAACATAGGATAAGTATGTGTTCAAGGCGGCCCCAATGAGTCGGTCTCTCTCGCTGCAGCGAAGCTTTCAAACAAGTAAACAGTGTCTAGCAACAACAAGCTGAAACCGCGGAAAAGCCCCAGGCAACATGGCTGGCAAACCGAAAGGGAGACTTGCTCCGAAGTTACGAGAAAGAAACCTGGGTGTTCCAATCCCAGTAGACGATTTGTCAGAAGAGGACGGAATTATGTATGCGGAGGAATATGAGCAAGCAGATCCAACAGATGATCCAGTTCAGAAGAGTCGAAGAAGTGAGGCGAAGCCATCCAAGACCAAGGGAAAAAATGTAGAAGAGGCGGCCAAGAATGACGACGCCAACAAAGAGACGCAGCAAGACCTGCGGGATCAGGAGCTTCCATCTCGATTTTCGGTACCAGTTGCGATGTTAACCGAAAAAATGAATCCAAAACCGAAGAAGTCTAACAAGCCTCATGTGATTATCGCGTGAAGGAAGAAGGGAAGGAAGACCAATGTAGAGTTGCTGTTGTGGGATGGGGAAATGGAGTGGATCAGAGCAACGGAGGTTTCAAAACAGTATAAGACGGCTCACGACAGGTACAAAAGAATTAAGAAGGCAGCTTGGGAAGATTTCGAAACACCTGATTGGCATGAGGTAAAGTTTCTCGACAATGTCATGCTGATCAAGGCCACGGATACGGGCCAGACCCCTTTGCCTGCAGTCAAAAAGGGGGTCATGGTGCGCTTAAGTGATAAAGATCGCGACTCCTCGATGAAAATGCTTCAGTATATTCTGCAAAAAGTAGCTCAGAACAATTCGTGGCTAGTCGCATCTGAAACAGGCAGCTACCAGTACGCTACAGGCGAAGACGAAACGATGGCCCAAATGTGGAAGGACAAGAGCGCCCATGGGTTTGTCAAAACACTTTTCCAACGCCGCATCAAAGGTGGCAAACCCTATGAAAAGGCTAGACGGATGCTAAGCAGCGTAAAAGTGGTATGGCGCTATCCATTAGACAAGAACCGAATTGTCAAGGAGGACGATGAATCGCCATTACCACGACCAACAGCTATGACACCGACAATCAAGATGATAGGCATTTGGACCGTTTTCTTCGAACTATTCCATAATTCGCAAAGCCACATCGACAATGGTAAATCTTTACCGACCAGAGCCAGTGGAATACTGCCGCGGACGAAAGCCCAACGAAAAGAGCTTGGTCATCGCATGATAATCGACAGTCCTCATATCGTCTGGCCTAACCCATGGCCGTACCTGTTTGCTCTCGCCTTACTTTCAAAAAAAGATGCGGGAGAAGCAGAAGTTGAGGCGGGACTGGAGCCATCCGAAACTCGCTTCAGGGATGCCGTCCACACCTGCATGACCCAGTATCAGGAGGAACATCAGATGGCCTATCCTGAAGTAGTGCACGTTTTCTGGTTGCTGCAGAGATACCTACGGGAAGAGGAGGGCGCTCATGAACGCGAGGACGATGAAGCAGATAATCTCCCAGGAGCCCAACCCAGAATCGGTTTCGGAGACGATAAAGGTAGTGAAGAAGACGAGAGTGAGGACAACCCTGGAAGCGACGGTGGCGCCTCAGGCAACGAAGAGAACGCTACAGCACTGACAAGCAGCAAACGTGGTGAACTGGCAAACGAGGATGTTCAAGATAGCTTAGCAGAAGAACCCGAAACTCGGCCAGAGCGTGAACAATATGGAGAAGATGCCGACGAACCTGGTAATATCCCAACATACAAACACCAGCATGTCTCGAAGAAGGCTGGAGCGGCTACAAAGGCGACCAGCAATCCAAAAAAGAAGTCTGAGATATCTTTGGCGACTAACATTAAGGACGGGAAAGTAGAAGTACCAGCAACGCTTGGAAAGCTCAGCAAGAGGGCTTCTACCATGCCAACCAGTAAGCAACCGTCGGCCAAGAAGTTAAAGACTAGAAGGGGCATAGAATAAGACGATCAGTAGATCAAGATAGTTGAACGAAAGCGTGTGAATGAGCGAAGTATTGTCTGGTTATCTCTTCCAACGCAGAAAGGAGTGACGGCTCAGATAGTAGAGAGTACGATAATGTAACGGATTCAAACACTAAACGGATATTATTCCATGAGCCATCATAATTTCTAGCATGCCTTTGCAAAGCCGCCTGAGGTTTGCTGGCATGGTGTGTGTGATGTACCAATCTTTTTTTTCCCCTTCGCCTCTGATTAGTTGTCGCGGTAAAAGTAACCTGCCTTTGGATTTCTCAAAGCCACTCGTGATTTAAGCAAGCTTGCGACGCTCAGTGCTCGTGATCTGCGATATGATTGCCTGCACACTTGGCAGTGATACAGTTCAGCGGGTGCGTCGCGCAAACGCTGTTATTGATCCATCATCACCTTCGTGGATCAAGTATCTTGAAGTCGTCGCTGGAAGAGGAATTTTCGAGATTAGAGGCCTCTGGTATCCACGCCATGTAAAAAGGCTTGGAGCGCGAGATCCATGAGAAGGAAATAGGAACCGATACCGAAGGCGCGAGAGAGTGGTTGAACTCTATCCAGATAACATGTCTGCTTCTTTCCCACCACATCAAAAGACAGAGCTTGAGAGTCGAACGAGAAGTCCAGGACTTGCGCTGTTATTCCTCTTGCTGCCTCCTCTGGTTGGTTGCGTGATGGCATCGTACATTTTAACTTGTTCCACTCGATTTTCACTTAGTGTTGTTCTTTAGTATTGCCCCTCTCCTTTGGCGCCTGCTCCTAGTACCCTTTCTTGGTGTAGAAAATCTTCGTGAAGCCAGACTGGTGTGCGGAGAGATCGAGGACGATGAAGACGTCGCGCGGGTTGTTGAGAGCAAGGAAGGCGTGTTGCGAATTTCAAATTGTGGCGATCATATCGGGAAGATCCTGCGAGGCCCGCATTGAACAGATGTACGGTCGATCGAAGCATCGTTCTCCGTAGGAATTCTAAAGAGTGTTTCGGGTCCTTCTCATGGTGGCGTGGTAAGGTCTGGACTAGTCCAGCTTGAAAAATTCTAGTTCCTGGAGAATAGCCGGATGTTGTATGCTAGCAGCCGGCATCGAACATATTACTTTTAGCATTCCGATAGCCTAATGTCACCTTCCAATTTGCGCGTGGACGCTGGTCTGTGACGTGCAATCCTTCATCTCATCTAACAGGCTCGTGTCAAGCTGAAGGCGAGAGCGCGAACGCGACATTTGTGATGGATGGCAAAAACAAAGTCACTAGGGCGCTGCTGATCTGTCGCGTTGTAAGAAAGTGCTGACTGATTTGAGGTCAGATGAAGGTTGGTGGGTCGCTCGGGATAGTAGCCGCACTACCTAATGGTGTGCGCTTGTCAGTTTCGGGAAAAGTAACTCAACAGATTGATGACGCTGTAACGTCTTTCGACTCAGGACGCTATTCTTCCATCGCAGAGAGACCTCATCAGACACTCCAGCAGCGAAGCCTCATCATGGCGCGACAGCACCAAGCGCTCAGTAAAACGCCAAATTGCCCTTTGTGGATATGGCCCGGCACTGCAGGTGGGTCAAGGGGCGGCCGCAGAAGTTCGTCGCTTCTTATGGCTAGATACACCTACAATCCGGGAATAAGGACATATCCACAAGCCAAGCTAGTCCATTCATACAAATACTCGGTCTCCTGTCGCTGTAGCCAAGGCCTCATGTCACCAGCCTTGAAGCTTCTTTGAGCGCGATGACGGGCTCCAGCAAAAACCTTCAGTCTACACCCGTGATGGCACAGCCTCAATCGCTCCTGGAACAAACACTGGATGTAAGAGAAAATGAATTAAGAAAGAGCGAGGAAGACGCTACGCATGACCTAGAGAAAGGTCCAAGCAGCGCCGTACTACCACCAACAGAGACGGATCGCTTCTTCGTAGAATTTGAAGGACCCAAGACCCTGACAATCCGAAGAGCTGGACGCCAAAGCGGAGATGGGCAATTACAATTTCCATGGGTCTCATGGTCTTCACAGTCACATTCGCTAGCTCGATATTCAGTGTCAATATTGGTGTTGTCCAGGAGAAGTTTAATGTCGAACTGGTCACAGCTACCCTCGGCGTAGCGCTATTCGTCCTGGTACGTTGGGCCCTTCTTTGACGATCAGCGGTCTGACAGCTAACACAAGCTTGTAGGGTTTCGTATTTTGGCCCAATTGTTTTTGGACCCATGTCGGAAGCACTTGGTCGGAAGACTCCCCTGATGTTCGGCTTCGCATTCTTTGCCATCTTCCAGATTCCAGTAGCTCTTGCGCAGAACATTACAGCGGTATGCGTCGGTCGCTTCCTTGGTGGATTCTTCGCCTCTGCGCCTCTGGCAGTTGTGGGTGGAGCTCTTGCAGACTTGTGGGATCCAATCCCAACGTCTTAATGCCATTTGTGTTTTTGCCGCCGGTGGATTCGCAGGTCCGGTAGCAGGCCCCATTGCTGGTGGCTTTATTACGGAATCGCATCTTGGATGGCGATGGAATTCATGGATTACCCTCATTATGGCTCGTTTGTTCGGGGTCATTGGCTTCTTTGTCATTCCGGAGACTTCAGTCGCCAGAATACTGCAGTTGCGGGCCGCCAGGTTGCGAAAGGAGACGGGCAACGAAAAATATCACGCTGCAGCAGATGAGAACAAATTGACCGTCGACAAGGTGGTCAATGTTTATCTCCTGAGACCATTCATCATGTTCATCCAGGAGCCAATCCTAGCACTTGGGACAGCTTACATGAGCTTTTTGTATGGCATCGTGTACCTCCTGTTCGAGGCAGTGAGTATCCACCCACATAATTCTTGCTATCAGAATCTAACAACAAAAAGTTCACCGTGTCATTCTACGAAGAACGTGGCTGGTCTTTAGGAGTCTCTCAGCTGCCATTCGGAGCCTTTATAGTCGGCATTTTGATGGGCGCTGGCTGCATCGCCTATAGTTCTGCCACCAACTTTACTCGGCATTCCATAAAAACGGCAAGGTCATTCCGGAGGAATGTTTACCGCCCATGATCGTTGGAGCCATCGCAATCCCCGTTGGTCTATTCTGGTTTGCCTGGACCAGCGGTCCAAACATCACTTGGGTACCGCAGGTACTTTCTGTTGCTCTCCTCGGCTTTGGTTGCATGGTGCCTTTCTGGCAGGGAATGAGCTACCTCATCGATTGTTATGGCTTCTACTCTAACAGTGCCATCGCGGTTAATACTTTCATCCGTTCCTTCGCAGGCGCCTTCTTTCCACTGTTCACGCATGCCATGTACCACAAACTCGGCGTGCCATGGGCGACAAGTCTTCTGGCATTTATCTGTGTGGCTTTTCTTCCTGTCCCTGTTCTCTTCTACATATACGGCGCAAGAATAAGAAAGAAGAGCAAGTGGGCACCGATAGCATGAGGAGGTAGAACTTGTACTTTGGTTTTGTTCAGCGTTCGAGCGCCGCGCAAGTAGCGTTCCATTATTTGACTCGTCGTTTTCCAGAATCTTACACATCTATACAGTACTTCTGATTTCCACCTCTGTTGTTCCCTTTGAAGTTGGAGGCCTTTTTCGAGGCAGTCAGCGAACCTTTCTATGGAAATCCTCTTGACGTGCGAGATGCGCTCATTCTCTCCCAATCTCCTCAACTTCCCCAGTCCAGGTCTTTGAAAAAATCCGTCAAGCTCCAGTAGGCGATGATCCAACACCGGTCTGCTAAACGTATTGCTCTGTACCCCGTCTCATACTTGGATATCTCCAGAGCGGACGTCCAGTCATCACGCTCGCCTTTTTTGTCTATGCGCCTAGCAGAACCCCCTCCCATGCCTGAAGCCCAGTTGATGACGACTAAATATACTGCCTCAAGGTGCTACCCATAATCGTCTTTCTGCCATCGCCTGTCTAGACGAAGAGGATGGAGTGCACTGGCGTTATGAGCTGACTCTCACCACAGCGTGAAGCTAACAGAAAGTCGATCTTTAGCCGATACATCAACCACTGCGCACTTCCGTGGAACAATACCCCGCCCTTTTTTTCAAATTCTTCTCTAGGAACAGGCAGAATCGGTCGTATATGTCATTGCGCGCGAGCGCCTCGTTCAACCCCGGTGGCTGGAAGGCAAAGTGATCGAGTTATCTAGGGGGCCTGGTCTCCGGGTCTTTTGTTATCCAGATCTTGAACGAACGGAAGAGTGGCGGCACGGCAGTGCGTATGCGGTGGGAGCTTGTGGGAAGGCATTGGTAGCGGCGTCGAAGCAGCGTAGGTGTACGTGCAGGATCTCTGTCAGGGACAGAGGCGGTATATTCGTGGTAGCTGCGGCAGATGCCATGATGATGATATGAGTAGGAGAATAATTTCTGCTCAAATGGTAAATCTCCTGGAGGTTGCGAAGGCACGGACGAGGCGGCGACGATTCGTCTTGAAATCTGGCGCTAGCGATACTCCAGTGCATTCCTGTAAACTTGAGGGCCGCTTCACTGACTGCTTTACGAAGATGGAAACTTGAAAGCACGGTCTTGTATTTTCCGTTGCAACGAAGGCACTATCTTGTTAGAATCTAAGTCAAAGGGACTTGTCCTTCTGTGCCAACGCATCCACAAAGGTATCCACGAACCTGGCCTTGCTTAGAGAACGGATACGTGTCTCGATGTCGTCTTCCGTACATCCAAGTATAGACATCCAGTCAAATTCCTGGAATATCTGCTCGATACGCCGGCTCGCAACTGCCCAGTATCCGTGCCATTTCCAGCCCTCGAGTTCTGCGCGAGTAGCGACCATATCCTCTTCAGTCCACCTCCGAAAGCCTCCATTCAGGTATATGTGGCTTCCCATGAGCTCTGCCTTTGTCATGAGCCAGTGTGTCTTCCAATCTCGTCCGTATTGGTCGATGGTGCCATCGAACATGTGCTCCACACCGTTCGCGTCGGTTACCAGCAAACAGGAATGACCTATGAGTTTGGAAAGCGCATCCATATCCGTGACAAGACGAAGCTGCGGTATGGCAAGGAAACTGGTCCACACAGTTGGGTTGCTGAGGCCAAGAAGCTCTGTTCAAGATTAATCATTTCTGAAGGCGTAAAACTTCCGCGAGCCATAGGTGCTTACCATTTAGGTGTCGATCTACAAAACGTTGTATGATGGCGCAAAACGTGTCGCAATTGTTTAGCATGATGAAAGCGCGATAGACCCAATCTGAGCTGAGTCGTACTGTGTTCGGGCGCCTCAAGCTTGGTCCATAATCGTATTTGAGGAGGCCTACTGGAAAGTTGCTTCCCAATTTTTCTTGAATCCATTCTATAGAACTGAACTCGTATATATGATAGCCGAAGAGCGCTTCCTGGAATACGATGAGGTGCACCAGAAGAACCTGACGAAGAGAAAGGGCTGGAAGGGGGGCGGCGACGTGCACGCTGGCTAGAGTTGGTTTGGTGGTCATGACTGTGGGAGAAGATATCGGCATGGCGTAAGAGAACGGAGGGGTAACAAGAGTTGTCACCACATCTGCTCACGGCGTGTGCGTCTAAGTGCCACCACTAGCGCGGAATCGCGCGCCAGTGAGCCTCCAAACCGCCTGATCTACCCACACGTCTCACCAAATTGTCGCGTCAACGTCCTAGATTTCTGAAGTACCTACCAGAGAAGACCTCTATCTACCTAAACATGACAATATCGGTCACTTAGAAGCAGGTCTTGGAGACTATGCCGACCGGCTGTGCAAACAACCATAGTGGAATTCTAATGGCCAAACTCAAGTAAGTCAATTACAGAATGATATCACCAGCCGGGAAGCTAACATGCGATATTAAGGTTTCCTTGGGATGACTACTACACCAAGGCGAAACCGAGCCACCAAACTCAGATTACCCTACCTCTCTTGCAGCCACCGAAGAAGTAAGTCGAATCAAGCCAAAGAATAAGCACTCGCTCGGCCTCCTCCACATCAAGAAAGGCTTCGGCGCCGAAGTCTCTGAACCGGCTGCCTGTATGCACACTATCCGGTCCATATACCAACAAAGTCGACCCCAGCGTCGACGCAGATATGTCTTGACTGACTCCCCCAAGTGCATCACATTCAATTACTTCCTTATCCATCGGCACAGAGCCATCAATGCGCGAAATCTCTCCGAAGACGACAGCTTCCTACTCCTCCTCGCTCTCGTCTTTCAAAAGGCAAGCACCTTGAATACGCTGCCAGCTATCACTAGCGAGTGTTTCGCCGACAAAGACCCAAACGCCATGGCAGTGCATAAGATGGAGCTCTATCAGCTACGATATGAAGGAAACAGCTGATTCGTAGGCGTTCGAATACCTCCATGTGATCATGCGCAGTAGGTGGCATTCGAGCCTGGTCACGGCCTACAAGGGTATATCGCGTCCGGCACTTACCATAGCCTCTCCCTTAAAGGACAGAACCCTCTACCGAGATTTAAGGAGCGCAGTCTAGATACGTGCAATCACTCCAATTTGTAAAACAGTAAACTGACGAATCACAAGCTGCAGTGTCCCCGCATCCTCATGCCATACTCCGCTTTATCGGCGTCAATACCCACCTTTCGCTTGCGAGACTCCTTTTACGACGGCGACATCCTGATTCTTGCCATCAGTGCTTGGGATACTGGCAAGGTTCATACCTACAGGCACCCAGATACAAAGGAGAGTGGCACGCAAGCTTGTAGGTAGCTGGACGAGCGTTTGGGCATGGCCTGCATGTTTTCTTCGGGTGATAAATCTGGTGGCATACAATATCTCATCAGGTTCAAAACCATCATTGCCTATTCGAATGCCTCTGTCAAGATTCACTCTACTCTTTGATCACAATCGCCGGGTTTGCGTCTCATTGATAGCACCAAGTCGCGCAATAGACCAGTAAGACTTAATCTCCAGTTCGCTGCTGTGAGACTAATAGGTCAAAAGCCAAAACTTCTTAACATATTTTGACATCCTTCTTTTAATTGCGGTGAGTTTTGAGCATGAGAATTATAGATAGGAGTTAGAACTGTGACGTGTCGTGGTGTCAACGTCTAGAATATCCGAGATCGGGATATCAGCGCGAGTAGCTCAATAGAAGGCATCATGGTGAAGGAGTATAGCTACATATGCGCAAAGAGGCTTCAGATGCGAACGAAGTGATGATGTCTTCATCTGTGGTAGCAAAGTTGTCTGCATGCCGAAAAGCGCTGCGGACCAGAAGCTATCCTCACTGACGCAGCAAACACCAAGTATTGGTGTAAAGACCAGTGCAGCGTCCCCAAGACCAGCTGTGGTGCAAAAAAAAACGGGCACAAGACATAGAAGGGGCACGAGCTCAACGTTATTGTAGCATCTGGCCAGTCGTTCACCCTCGCCAAAGCGACCACCAAGCCACCTGCCCCACTATACCCACAGACATCATTTAACCATATAATACGATTAACTGATCTTCATCTCACCACTACCAGGCTTAACCGGAGTGTGTACTATGTATCTAGCTTAGTGTAGTTGCATTGCGCCTTGCTCTTCCCAAAGAACGTGCTAACTTGCTCTCCTGTAGGGCGATCGAATCTCCAAGGAGTATAAAGCCACGCGGTGGTCATCTTTTTTTTGCATCGATTCCTGGCAATGACAGAGATGCTCACTTGGACTTTTTGCTTTTCAGTTTTATTGGTAGGACTTATGTGGCGGGGGTGCGGAGATTGTCCAGGTGACAGTGCGGAGAATGACGCGTTCCTCATCATAACATAACACAAAACTGCTTGTATGTCTCCTCAAAAACGTCTGAAAGAGCTCTCTAAACACTTGAAGTTATCACGAGGTAGCAGCATACGTTTTAATCAAACTTATATCTCGATTGCACAATCTCCTGATGCCCAGGTTCACTGCTTTCGCTGCGCACTAGCTCAAGCTTTACCCAGCTGAAAGCATCATATCCAGTATTGTATGCTTCTCTGTAGCAATTAAAGATCAATTTCGGTATCTCAAAGGCATCACTTGATCTCCTGTACTTCTATACATCACCAAAGCGCAACGTGCCAACTCACGGTAATGCTCTGGCCCATCCACCCTAGCTATACTAGATCTTTCAGCGACTAACATCTTGCACCTGTTGGCGCCCTTCACTTCTTTTTTCCCCTAAGCTCTGATTATATACATCTCCGCAGACTTGTTTTATCGGTTTGTGGCGCCTTTGGCCTTCTAGGGACTGACGGATTCGACCACCGCATCCCAGGATTCGTCTGAAGGGGTGTCCATGGCGTTCTCCGGAGGACCTTATGACTGAGTATCTTCTTTTCCGTGTCCCATTTATGGAAGTAATGCAAGGTGAGCACGAAGATAATTGTTGGCGTGTTCCTTGGTCTGACGGGGAAGAGGTCAAGCCGGTAAGCGGGATAGCAAAACACCAGGGTCGACATCTCTCCTTCACCGCCGACGCGACCCGCACAAACAGTCAAGAATTTGAGCCCAAGAAACCGTCCAAAATTGGGAGCCCTACAGCCACGAGCCTCGCCATCCTCTACCTTCCCCATCCTGTACGGAAACGACAAGCAGATCAGACTCAGCATGAACAATCTGCAAGCGACGCCGCAGAAACTGAGCCTTATTCATGCAACAACGTTCATAATCCAAATCTTCTCCATAGTCACAGAAGTAACCGATCCGCGCGTGCTTCTGCGCAAAGAGGTAGTGGGCAACGATCTGCATCTGTTCACCTGCCGCGAAGAAGAATTGGATGATGAGAACGCTACTCGGGAAACTGGATACACTTCAATCGAGGCCGAGGAAGCTATGAAGGCTCACAATCATTGCGTCTTCGTGTGCAAGATCTTTGCCGGTATCCTGGCATGGTTGATCGAGGGTGCGTCAAATTCCGATCTTGTACAATGAATCCTGACCGCTAACAAGACACAACACAGAACTCCGCCTTCCAATCAGGGTACGAGAAGCAGATATACACGGCGTTATCGAACCTCAGCCTGTTGTCTGCGTTGACGTCATCACCAGTACACGAAGCAGAATTGCACCCGTTCACACAATGTTCAAGATCACATCCTCGAACTCCTACCCCAAAACCGACCAAATCGTAGAGAAGGATGGACTGTATCTCGATGCTTCAGCACCACAATACCTACGACAAGCGGGACTATACTCTGTCAAGGATTACCCCGTAGATGCGGCAACAGCAGCAGCATGGCCGCCATCTTCTACAATTCTCGGCGCTGCTTACATGAAACATCTAAAGGAGCTACACAACGGCACTCGCCTTCGAAATTTCCGGTTAGAATCCATCATCCGGACGGTCAATAACGAAGTGTACAGGAGGATCAATGGTTTTGGGGGGCCTGGTATTCTAGCGGAAAAAAACGTTGAGAAGTGGAAAGCTTTCGAGCGGGAGATACTTGCTTCCATCAAGGCTAGACTCCGGTCCCTGGTGGCAAATCTGGACCATACCCACATCCCTCCCGGTATAGACAGGGAGACACACCACAAGCTCATTGCTAGAGACTGTTTTGGCACCGGTCATGAGAAGATCATAGAATCTCTGGAGCGAGTGTCGGGTGGTGTACAGGTCACTCGGTGGCAGAATTTTTGAGCAGCACCGAAAGAGGATTCCTTCGCGCAACAGTTTGGCACGAGCAGGTCACGAATGTCTTCGTGGTCAGTAGACACAGATTTTCAAGACCAATTAAATCAAGATACCCAAACGACCCGATTGGCGTATTGAAATATCATTCAAAGCTTCCATGTAGATGCAGACCCACAAGTATCATATTTGATTTGTCTGCGCTTATCATACCTTGAAGAACACGTGGAATTGTCGGGTTGGGTATCAGCCTTGGCAGGCTCGCTGTCAGAACACAAGCACATAGTTGCCAGCAATGCGCGCATAACCTTGACAATCAAACAGTAAGCTGTTAAATAGCTTGCCGACTCCTTACTCACAGCGCATTCAATCTCCTCATGCCGTAGGCGATGGCCACACGATTTGGCATTACACCGACATCTTCTTGCACAACCAAACTTCAGACAGATACGAAGAGCCCTTAGAGCTTGAATATGAGACCAAATCACCATCTGCTAACGATAGCTTTGCCTTACGTGAGTTGATAACCTGCTCATACGACGTTATGCCAAAGACCATGTGTTTTCCACTTATAGCGCCAAGTGGCTTGGGCAACAGCCAGGGCTCTTTCTTCCCACTCCACACGTATGTATTCCTCTCCAACAGGATGTGTTATACCCTTCAGACTATCCCAGCTCAGGTTACGCAGGATCTTGCACAGGATTACCCCAATCTTGATACATTCTCTGTCCTCAGTCATTTCCAGACTTTCCAAGTCATAACCATTGCTGCCATCTTCATGACCTCTCTCAAGGGTGTAGTGATACCGAAAGCCGTTACCATTAACGATCTTTGTTCGATTTCGGCCAGCCGAACTGCTTCCTTGTACTGTCGAAGATGGTCTCGAGATTGTAGTTTGCGCGGATCGGAAAAATCAAGTGGACCACGTTGGACTTTTCGTCGCCGGTGACGAGGATAAAGGTTGGCTTCGATTTGACGACGGCATGTTCGACTCTGCTCTGGTATGCTAAGGTGGTGCCATTAGCTACTGGAAATTGAACGAGCAGATGCAAGTTGCCTACGCTGTGTTCGCGCCTTGGCCTCCTTAAAAGAGATTGAGCGGAAGGTATCGCACTGGTACAGTTTCTTGTATGTAATCTCTTGCGCTCCTGTTGTCCCTACAGACATGCTTCCTCGCCTTGAATCGTCGGTTGTCAGTTGTCGCTAAAATGACTGGCGCTAAAGGACGTGACAGAAAAGGTGCGGGAGGCGGAGTCAAATGCGACGAGATAGACTTTGAGAACTTCTTCGATCGCAAGTCTGGGCGACGAGACCGCGTTGATAGAACGCATAGTAAGCGCTTCTCAACTTTTGAACGTGCGCGAGGACATGGTTCGCGCTGCCAGCATGACCGCAGTATCAAAGTGAGAGACTGCTAGACCCATATCCCTGTTCACCGCGCGCGCAAAGTCTCCTTCAAACGACCTTCTGAGCACAAACCCCGCTAGACGCTTCGAAAAGAGCTGAACTTCTACTAACCAGCAAAATCGTGACAGTTTTCCGACACAAAAAATCCATATCTTCTCTGTATACGGAATACCCTCCAACCGCACATAAAGATGTCCCAAACACAAGGAACCACGACATGTCGAGCGATGGCCTGCACCCGCCTGGTACGCAATGCCAAACCCTTTTTGAAGACGCGCGGTAGGGATACGCAAATCCCTGTCCACTTCAATCCCGACGAGTACTGCAGCTCTAGCTGCCAGGTTCGCCAGAAGCAGATTTCACACCTGCGTCGCATCGATCGGATTCTTCAAATTCTATTCCTCGATTACAGCGATATGACGAACCCCTTCCCGGTCATATCAGATAGGGTCGTTCGTGATAAACGCGGAAGTCGGCGTGAAATCGTCGCTGTCGGCAGGTTCGACCACCCAGACAGGGTATCCCTCCTCGAGGACAGTTTTCTTTCTCTTGGTGGGAAGCTTGCCTTCCTTTCTTTGAATAGTTGCACCGCTGTTCTGATTGTGTTCGCCGCGTTGATGGCGTATCTCTGCGAAGGTTCGTCTCCACTTTCATTTCCCGTGATGTCCGATCGGAAGCTAACTTGCTCAGACCTTCATCCCTCAATCGAGATCCACGAAGCCCATATCGACAACGTGCAATCGGACCAGGAAGTACACGTTCTTTACCTGCCCGAAAACGGAATCCCTCTCAAGGTCCATGTCGCCAAGATACACTCAATGTTTCAGATTACGGCTATCAAGGAAGACAATACTACTGTCTTGGCCGATCCTGCTCATCTGAACGGTACAGGAATTTACTGCGACACTACAGCGGCTCAATACGGTCGCGCTGCAGGACTCCAGGACGCAAAAGCCTATCATCACCGTCATAAAAATTCGAAGACGTTATACTCCACCAGCTTAGGCTACTACCACCGTGAGCACCATCTCAAGGAACTGGACCCAGCCAGGGCGGAAAGCGCGAAATCACACGTCCTCGCCCTGAGGCAGGAGGCGTACATCCGAACAATCAACAACGTTGCTTGTGAGGAAATCGAAGGCATTGGTGGACGTGCAAGGCTGTTCGACATGACGGCTGCAGACTTTGAGGTCGTATATACAAACATGGCCGCTCGAGTCAGGTCAGCACTTCGCGAAGCCGCTATAGAACTGCATGAGCTGCATTCAAACCTTCCTCAGGGCATGGTGTTCAATAGCATGGAGGATGCAGATAGATACCGGACAGTGGCATATCGATGCATGGGCGCGGGTCATACAGCGTGCCTGCGAGCATTACAACAACGCGCTCCTAGGACTTACAAGTATGCTGACGGTCAATTAATATTCCTGTAGTCGGGGAGAAGGCCGCTGAGAAGCAGACGATGAGGGCGAGAGTGCCACAACAACATTGGCGAATGGAATGTATGCGCTGCGGGATTGCACCAGCAGCGGCGGCGAGAAAAGCTGGATTACGATAATTCCAGGACGTGAAAAATAGATCCACTCATGCAAACCAAAGCTCATATGGTGCTAAAGTATCAACTCTGATGTTCCTTGAACGCAGTTGTCGAGCTTCTGCCAGCGGTGATGAGACTCAATGAAGTTGTCTTGGCGTGGTACTAATGCCGCGCCAGATCGAATTCGCCCCCATCAAGACCTCGATATCTGATTCGAATAGAATAGGATAGTGTCGAGGAAGAATCTTACACGATCAATTTCGCGCAATTGGGGGGTTCAGTCGATAGTACATCATGGCGAAAAAGTAGGACACCTAGTCCTGGAACGGTCTCTGTCGTTCGACATCGTCCGCCCTACTTGCAGTCTTCTTTCTCGTTGTGATGCTTACTCTATCATCTCATCCAACTTTCGCAATCTGTCTCGATTGCGGCATTTGGTAAAGTCGTCGATCAACAACCGTTCATTTTCGGTATCACGCCTCGTCTGCTGCGTGCGCCACGCCTCTCATAGAATTCAAAGTTTCAACAACTTCTAGGGTTTTCTCGCTGCTGTTTGGCAAGACTATCCATGCCATGTGTTTACCATGTACCTGTCGAGAGTCTTTTCTGGTAGTTCCAGTATACTCCAAATCGCTTACTTGCTCATAACCAGTGACATCGGTGGTGCGGCACGCTGACGTCAAAGCAACAAGTCGCGTTCACTGCCCCCTCATAGGCAAAAATTATGAATCTAACTCAGCGTACGAGCGTACAGGGAGTCGAACGTGAGTGCAAAAAAAGAGTTCAGCTGCGGTGTCGAAAGCCTACATCTCTATGCACCTAGGCCACGAGTTAGTAGGTAGAAGGACAATTTTGTGCATATTTATACCCAACAAGACTCGGTTGAGGCGTGTGCACTGCAATATACAGACGTCAATACCATATGTCAAGTTCAGTAATCCTGCAATGGCAAAAAAAGGCCGCGAGTGACTTCCGCAACAGTGACGACATAAACAATAGCAGAATCTCCTACAACTGGGGAGATCGAGAAACCAAGTTGAAGTCACTAGCAAAAAGTTGACTGCGCAACTTAACGTTCGGCCCTACAAAGGGTCGAACGCAAGGGCAAAAAATGAGTTCAGCTCGGTGTCGATTGCTTACTCTCATATTCGCCGGCCGTTTCGAACCTGTACTACACTAGTTAGTAAGTTTCTTCTTGATGAGATAGAGACCAATCTATCCATATATATTTAATGAATAAGACTTGGTGGGTGTATGTGCACTCCAATCTTTTCTTCTTTGGGGTCACTGTTGGTGAGCGGGCAACTAAACAGAGACAGGGCATTGTGCTCGGTTATCCGGACAACGTCAACCGCGAGTCTACTGGTGAACATACCTCTCAAAGCATGTAACAGGATGACGTTGTTAGTCTTCTTTGCCAGTTATCTGCCAACCCTTGAGAGCTAGACGTCAGACTGTGAAGGCATCAACGAGGCCTAAGGATATTCCCAATTCATGCAGGTAAAGCAAAAAGCGCACGTCTTAACGCCTCCTGTCGTGTACTTCATAGCTGCATTCTCTGACTCTGCGTGCGGCGCATCTAATGAACTTCAAGTCCAGCGTATGCTTCTCTTAACATAGCATCCAGCATGTTAGGTTTCGCAATGTTATCAGTGCGCCTCTAGTCCATTCACCAACAAGTCCACGCAACTGTGATGTTTGGAAGACCACTTCAAAACGAGTAGCGTAATGCAGAACATATAATATGATACCCGGCATAAGAACATCGTCAAAGGGCGATCTCCTTTTCTGCTTCGAAGTTTAAGGCATTCGGAATAGCATTACCGAATCGATATTCTAATGACCAAGCGCTCGGCAAGGTCGAGCTGGAGCAACAGGACGGGCATGGTCATTTATGCATATACCTTTGATACCTGCTCCAGGTAGCGTCGCTTTTTCCAGTAAGCAACAGACACAGTAGATGCGATTCTTCGTTCAAGCTAGGCGCACCTTCCCCATGTCATCTTGAATGGTCGTGTTGCGCTAAAGCCTGCAATCTGATGCCGTCATCTCATCGGAGGCTAGAAACAACATTTACAGGGCGCTCCGAGGTGCTTTCATGCATTCGTTAGAGCCGTACCGGAACCCATTGTATACATGCATCGGTAGGTCTAGACGCTGCACGCAGTCTGTTTGCCTTGGTATCGGCACTTCCAGATGGGGGTGAAGGCGCCTGAGCTTCATATTTGCAACTTCGTCCGGGACTCCGCGGCCACCCCACGAACAACCACATGACACCACCTCGAAACGGTGGTAGCAGCAGGCGAATAACTCGAACCGACCGATCGACGCGCCTATCAGATTTAAGGCTCGCTGAAATCGCATGCGTGAGTGTTCTTCCAGCGAGGAATTTCTAGCGCAGAGCAACCACCTCGCTGGTGCCGCCGGTGCCCATGTCCAGGAACAGGGTGTCAAATGGAGGCAATCTCGATCGCACAGTCTCGTAAGTCATCCCTTTCCAGATTGCAACCTTGTCTTGCTCTTGGAAAAGATCCGGCTCGAAAGAGCGCCTTTCAGCTGTAGTTTCAACGCCTTCTCGTTGGGGACATGAACCATCGCGACAGACGCATTGAGCCGCAAATCATTGACATGCTCCATCTTCCTAGAATCACAGATTGACGGCATCAACCCAATAAGTCACTCGAGGCGGTCGCTAACCTGACGCTGTGACTTCTCCGCGTCTGCACTACCCCCGTGGCATCAAAACATCGACAAATGGATATGACGAGCAACATGAGATGCGCCATCACCCAATCGCACACCTGACACCTATCGCTTGGTTGGCAGGTAGCCACTCGAGAGCACACAATGGCGGTAATAAATAGCGGCGTCGCCTTTGGACGTTGCGGCGCTCGTAGCTAATACGCTCTGACAACTCAAAGTTTCCCCATCCTTGAGAAGAAGCACGGCCTCGCAAAACATCCCGGTCAGGCTTGTCGTTGCAGTGCGTGGCGCACAGCTGATGGCCACCAGAGGACAAAGGAGGCAGCAAACAACGCATCCATCGAGGTGGCTTTTCGGGCGACGGAAGGTAAAGGCTGTTCTTCCTTCCACTCCAGAGCTCGTCTCTCCAAGTCGACATCATCTGCGTTGGAGAGCTTGATGTCGACAAAGCCAAGTCGTGCTGCCTGCCGGTCTTCCGGAAAGGAGTACGGAACGACAAGCACCCCTTGCGACAGCAGGGCGGAGAGACTGCCCACTATGTTGAGACCACAGACTTCACACCTGTTGACTGGGGGTGTGTCTCCTGAGAAGAGAAGTACAATGTAGCCTGCCCCGCTTCACACATCGAAAATTTCCAGATAATGCGCTAACAGGTAGCCAGGTAATATCCTCCGCTTACGACCGTGTACAAACGCTACCTTTTCGGCTGTCAGACAAATTCGAGATCGCCGCCCTTCGCATACGAGCGATCGTCGATCGTTGGCCTCGGCCGTCTCCCTGCATAGACGAACCGAGGGACAGCCACGAGCGCTGTACGGATACCATAACGGAGATTGGAATACCGCCAATCTATTTGAATGAGTGGAGGCACAACGGAGGTATGAAGAATTGGGCAAGTTTGAAGGCGTGAACAGATGGACACATGAAGACGGGTTCAGGAGACATACAAAACGCCTTATCGTACGACCACGCCCGAAGAACTTAGAACAACGAAACGACAAACAGACCTCACACATCGAACACCAAACCTATCGTGAGGGCGGTGGCGTGATGGCAGTCATTAGAGTTCTCCTCTTTTTGACCCCATACAGCAGCACGATCGATTAGAACACCATGCTCAAGGCGGCACAACGTTTGGGACGCATGAGATCCCGAAAGTTTTCGTCAGAATTTGTGTTTCTCGATATGCTCCTCACAGCCTGCGAGCGCCTCTCCAACTCTTTACTTTCTCAAGAACGCACCCATCTGCACATTCCGAGAGAAAGGGTCGCAGTCGCTGGCCTCGCTACCGGCAAGCTCTGGGACGAAGTGCTCAAGAAATCTACCCTCTGGCCAATGCCTCCGAGTATGGTATCACCAGCAAGCCATCGTCGTTGGAAAAACCCGTGGTCGGGGCTCAAACGCAAACCTGGGTAGCGTAAAGAGATGGAAAGAGATGACCTGTAAACGCTGAGATTTAAAGAGACGGAAGTCATCGAGAAAGAGATGAGAAGAGGTTTGGCGTTCATGTAGCGATGTCGGAAGTTGCCATGGCGGGGTATGCCGTCTTCTTCCGGTACGGCAAGCACCCCCTGGCCAACGTGGAAAAAAGGAAAGCGTCGTCGTCTCTTGCAGGCCCCGGCTTGATCCAAGAAACCGGATTACCAGCATCTTTGTGCTGTGAGAAAAGAATGATCACGGCATTCAAGCGACAGGAGTTGATGTCGTTAATGTCCAGCATCTCCAAACATACTCAGACATGGCTTGCGACATCACGATAGTGAGATATCGGTTTATCCGGCCACCTCGACACCTATTGTGGACCAACGTACTATCTCATCTTGCCAGGAATACATCTGCTCGACACGAAACTGTCGAGCCACCGACTCCTCACAAGAGTGCTGTGGTGTTTTCGCTGTCGCATCATTGCCCAAGACTCCCAGAGTTCTTGTTCACAGACAGGCCACATTGCCATGTCTGTAGTTTCATTGTCGACGGGTAGAATCTTTTGCACTCGGCATACTACGCCCAATACACTTTAGCTTCTGCTACCTCGGTAGTAGAAGCAACCATATATTGCGGAGCCAGTCGTCCTTTGAACATGAATCATAGACGTTATAACGATGCCGTCGTTATCAAGACACCTAGTTATGGTTTGCTATAACCAAGGCGGCTGTGATTCGAAACATCCGCCGGCACACATACGCTCATGTGCTACACTATCTCAATGGCGCATGGGAAGTCAATTGACCTTTCTCATGGTCACCAAGTCTGGTCGCAAAAGGAGCTACTTGGCGTGTCCAACTTTAGAGGAGCTGATAGTCGTCTGTGAAGACAATGATGTGTACAGCTTACATCATTGAGTCCTCTCTGTGCACTGCGGCCTCGTCAGCAGTTTCACGATGCGGAAGCAACACAATTGCTATAATAACGAGGTAAGTGGCCTCATTCAGACCGTTGAGTTTTGCAGATGAGTGTAAGGTTGATGTCGAAAACGCACACAACTGTTCCATCAAAGATTAGCCGTCAAGCTCATTTCACACTACTAAGTCCACCACAAACAGAACCCTCTTCTTCCAGCGACAATCTATATTATCACTCATACCACACAAAGCTCCCAAACAGATGCGTAGGCCCATATCTCCTAGACTGAAGCGCGCAGTAGCTTGACTTTTGCATAGTGCGACGATGCTTGACAGCTCTAGAACGGCTAAGGGTCGCCTGGAATGGAAGTCGGAGGCTGCTCTCACCATTACGGGTCATAGAGCTGGTGCAAGCGATGAAGAGACGGGTCGAGGTAGGAGAAGCACAAAGCCGAATGATCTATCCCCTCATTCCCGGCATTCAATTCGACCGCAAGCGGTGGATATCGAAGAGGCACAGAGGAGAAGACGTCAACTTCGACTTAGTGAGTTTATGGTAGGATGATGGTGTGTGAGGATTGCATGTCAGGATTGACGTTGCCATGGGACGCCGTTGTCTGTGTTTATGGCAGACTTCAGAGCATGACATGCCACATGCCACTGATTGGACCGCCGAACATATGTCTTGCGGAAGCTCGAACCTGCTTCTGTGCTCCTTTGCAAAGCATCTTGTTGGAAATGAACTGGAGAGCAGTACGCACCGCCGTACGCGTAGGCCTTGCTGCCGCCGTCTGCCAACCCAACCCCACAGACCGAGACGCCCGGCACATTCTTGCGACGTCGAATCAACACACACCAGTATGTGTTCCCTTGTAGTACCGTATACGGACAAGATGAGATGGTTGACATGACATAGTAGCCAAAGAGGATCAGGAACCGGTAGGACGATTGTAGGAGGTGAAACGAAGGTTGGAGAGGCGGCAAGACGAGACTAGGATGAAGGTAAGAGACATTTGAAAGTCATACTCGACCACATGCTAATATTAAGTAGGTGTCGAGGTATGGTGGCGGACGAAGACGCCATGTGGTCGCAAGCTGGGCGGCTCACGGTGCTTCCGCACAAGTCTGGCTGCGCCGTGGATGTAGCGAGCAGCAATGGAACATGTACCAAAAGCTATCAGTCCGATGCATAGCTCCGGAGACTCCCAATTCCAGTATGCGGTATCACTTCATCCAGGTATGCTAATCGTCGGGTAGGAAGCCGTGTACAGGGCGGGGTTGGGTTCGCGGGATGCTCGTCGACAGAGAGGCAGGGAGTCGCACCAACGTCGCATGGCCATGCATATCGACAGCGAAAGGTCGTTCCTAGGAAGCCCTATAAGCTCTTAAGCTTCACCGGTGTCTCGCTAGGCTATGTTGCGATCGTGGACGAGGCGGGAGATGGGGTGGTTTCGGTGGTTTCGGTCAAGCTCTCGGTCGACTTCTATGCTACTGCGACAGATGAGCAGCAAGCAGGGCTGCTGTATCGTATGAGTGGGAGCATTTTGTCATCAGCAGCGAGCTGAAGATCATAGCCCCGATGTGGAGTCATTGAGTTGGGGTAGTCTGTGGTCTCGAGGAAGGGGCAGAGGAATGAAGCAACAACCAACTTCAACCAGTCCGTGCGTTGGAGGTGCCTTCCTCGAGCAGCCTAGCAACATCGCCACCACCCCCTCAGAGCCCCATCACACATTCCAAGGGCTGCTCTTTGTGCATCAGACCCTCCTCGGCGAATTTGGCTGCACGAGCTGAGGACAAAGGCGGGCTCTTTGCTGGCTGTGGTCTGGGAAACTTCTGCAGGGTAAAAGAAAGCCCGGGGTCGAACGACATCCGTAGCAGCGGCGGTACAACTCTACAGGCTCGCCCAAACGACATTCAGAGTCACAGGAACTTCATTAGAGACGTCTAATATCTCCGATCACGATAAACGGTCTTTGTCTAGACTCACGCGCATCCATACTTCACGGAAGCTAGGAATATCTACCGGGGTGGGCGGCGACACTTGATACTGCACCGACCATGATGCGAGTTACAATTATAGCCTCTAGCCTTCCTTTGGACTCAACTTTACTCGATTTCACAAAGACAGCGACGCTTTTTAGGCAGATCGAGTGTTTGCGGTGGATACCGATGTGTCTATAATCGAGAACCAGCGAGGAGACAAAGACCCTGCGCTGGAAGTCAATATCACCAGTCAAGTTGTGATATCTTCATGGTTTTGCGTCTTTGGTCATCGATATACTCGCTGGGTTGGTTGCGAGTACTTGGTGAGACAGCATTTCGAGGTGGGGCTAGGCCTCGTGCACATGAACTGCAAAGTCGGAAGAGGCTTCTCACAAGCTCGACTCGGATTATACGCGACTACTAGGTAGGTCAGATACTTAGACTCAAAAATTTTAAGCTTTGAAAGATACGTCTCGTTTCGTTCTCATCAGGGACTCGGTACGTTTAGATGTGTTTGAATCCTCATCGTCAACTCGACCCTTTTGCTGCTGACTAGAGCATGGCCTAGTGGAACCCCATCGAAATCGATGCTGTATTTCCTTCGAAAATCGGTGTAGCTGGTCAGACTGTTCTCTGTCTATTTACCCATATATGAAGCAGAATCGAAACGCAACGCCACCTTTTCCAGCTCAGGCTCTTCTACCAATTTCTCGATATCTTTCTCAGTTACCGTTGCACCATCTAGCTTCTTCCGTAGTTCCTCAAGGGCTACATCGCTCTTCAGTTTGTGTTTCAAGTGTATTATCCTCTTACTTCATTGATTCCAGATTGCAGCCAACTGCTCTTCCTTTACTCGTTTTTCTGGATCACATATCATCTCATAAACCTCGTTAGCATCTACAATATCTTTCTGTCGAAGACTCCTTAGTTGCCAAAGCTCGGTAATGGCTTTGTAGTTCTTCATCATACTCGCGATCAGACGCATAAAGTGTTCAATCTCCTTGCGTCCGTTGTACGGTTTGATTCCGTTGAAGTCGACTAATGTTACAAAAGGCCAGGCATCATCTTCCTAGTTACTCTACATTATATTACCGCCTGCACCAATATCGTTGTGACACCGGTTGTTTTCTTGAAGATGGCGCTACACAGGGACAAGTTCCGCAAACACATGGAAAACGACTGTAGGCGGCATCCCAGACTGGGAATATGTGTCTTCCATCAAAGCTGGAATACTGCATCCTGAAACGTAGCTAAAAAGGCTTTTCTAGCTACTAACTTCTACAAGACTAAGCTTTTAAATTGTTTTATAAGTATATATATTTATTTTAGTAACGTAAACCACTAGTGAGCTAGTTAACCTAGCGAGCTAGTTAGTTTCTGCTAAGACTAGTAGTCACTACATGTTTTATCTTTGCCTTAATATACCTTAACAATAAGACGCAACAGCAAATAACTAAAAAAGCAGAATTAATTTTATACATCTGTAAGGGGCTACACTCAGGGAACTATTGCACAGGTTTACTGGAGTTGTATTTAATAGGAAGAGAAGAAGACTACAGACTATGAAGGTGCTAAGTATTTATTAAATGCCATAGGCAAACCTTCTTTTAAAGTTTATTGAAGAGGGGTTTAGTCTAATTATTGTTTAGGTAAGCTTAAATATAAGATGCACACTTACACATACAACTAAAATACTATTTGAAATTTATTACATCGCTTATACATCTTGCCTCATCTAGCTGCTTAATGTAAGCTGCTTCTCTCCGCTCAAGCGCGCGTACAGTCACAGGATCTAGGAGCTCTCTCGCTAAGGTGTCTACTACATTAACAAGATAGACTTCCTTATAATATATACTTAGGTGCGGCCACTAGTATTCACGCAGTAGAATTTCTAAGTAGAATCTAGGCAACAAGGCTTATTCTTCCTTGCCTAGAACACGTCGTACTGTGGCTCACAGTTGTTAGAACGCCATCTCCACTAGCGACAACAGCAGACAATAACAACGCATAGACTGCAGAGACACCGCGTACAGTAGCCTAGCTTTAGCAGTAGGCTTAATACGTATAAGACCTCCTTTGCTGCTAGTTATAGAGCCCAACAAGCTAAGCTCTACGCTAGATTTTTAAAGGGTGTTAGCTTGCAATAATTCCAGCAACTATACTTGTAGAGGAGAATAGAAGGCTACGTACAACTAGTCAGCGCCAGCAACGTAGGAGAAACTAGAAGTGTTAGTATATAGCTCGTGGATGAGTCCTACAGGCTCAGCAAGGCTAGCAGCTCGCTGCAGAGTTAAAAAGGGTAGTCGCAGAGGGTGATGAGAATCAGACAGCTCAAGGACGCCAGCGGGCACCACCAACGTGTACAAGGTGCCATGTCCAAGGACACATGAGGAATTGATCTAGACAGTAATAGACTAGCTACCTACAAAATTCTATCCTACTACCTCTAGTTGTTGTGGAGCTATCGTGTGGAGCGTCGCGTCAGGTTTGGTGGGGTGGCCAGCTTACTGATCCTACACGTTATTACCACCTTACAAGACTTCATTTCTCAGCCAATGAGCAGCAGCGGAGCGCAACACCCCTGCCTAGCGCCTCGCCCCATCAAAACCCTCGGCTACTCCCGTCCTCATCAAGTTCCCCGATCCTTGTGATACTTCTTGTATTCTTTCTCTTAACTATCTGTTTTAGTTTATGACAAATTAAGTTTACATTAGGAGCACCGTTCAAAAGCTCAGCTGCGGCTGAAGCATCGTTCTATTGTAAGGCCCTGACGAACAAAGCTAGCTAATAAGCTCAGCCTGTTCGTCTAGATCATACGGGCAGAAGGTCCAGACGATTTCGTGCAGCAGGGGCGACGGGCCAGGTCAATGGCTTCAAGATTGTCCCACATGTACCGCTAGCCGGCAGGGTTCGCCGTGATTAGCCATGGAGCTGAATTGCGTGCAGCGCACTAAGCTAGACTTAGCAAGCCCCTGTTACGTGCGCTGTGCGCTGCAAACAAAGAGAATTCAAAAACCGGAAACCGATTGTTCGAAAGCATTCACTAAAGTGCCATTCTCCCATTATTGTCTTTCGCCTTGATGTCCGCTCCTTTTGTCCACCAGCCGAGTGCAGTACCGTCTCCCATCCTTGTTCTTCTTGTTCACGCGCTTGTGGTACATAGGCCACTAGCTCTTTTCCCCTAGTACTGCTTCTACCCATGGTACGATCTCCAAAGTGCATGCCATATGCAGCAATGATGGAGGCCCACGATAATATTCGTTCACCTTTGTATCGTGTATCTCCCATCAGTGATCTTGCAGAGGAGATAGCATCTGCAAGAAAAGTCCAGATGGGTCAAGAGCTTTGCTGCTAGTGCAGAACAGCTCTTCACGTGCTCAGGCCAGTGGAGCGTTGCATATCGCAGCAGCGGAAACACTTAGGAATTTGGCTTGGCGTCTAGGTTAATAACTCTGTGTTGCAAGTCGCTCTGTGCAATGCAGTCAATGCACTTTTGCGCCAGCTTAAGATGCGAGAACTCTACTATGAGTCAAAACGTCTCTAGCACGGCATCACTGTCGCGCTCTTTGCGCAGCAGGTATTCTCGCGCTAACTCGTGGACAAGGCTGACTTCTTGCTCTTGTACCTTTAGCAACGGCCCGCACAGAGCGATTGCATTACAAGTTGCTTGCTCCTGAGTTGTTTAAGAAGAAGAAGGCTAAACGCCTATTGCAGTTGCTAGTTCTTGCAGCTGCAGAGGGCGAACGGCTATAATTACCCAGCACAAGATTGCCTAGCTCGCCTCTCTCCGCTTGGCTGGGATCCGCAGCAGCATACGGCTGTATATCGCTAGAAGGCCGCTCAGCGGATCTTTGAGAGCTTCCCAGATCTTACTGCACGTCTGCTTCTGCGACAGCTCATGCATTGCGAAACCCATCCACAGAAACGTCCCTTCAGTGCGTTTGAGAAGAGTTGTTTGCACAGACACTCGAAAGTCATCGTTGAAGCCTTTGATCCTCGGCAGCTCCCGCACTCGGGCAGACACGAACAGTTCAATGTCGCCAACCACCTTCTCGTCATTGTCAGGATCTAGCCTCAATTTTAACGTGTTTTACAAGCGAGCGGGCCACACCGGTACTTCAATAACTTGCCGTCCGACTGCTCCTTATATCTGTACAATGACATTAGCCTACATTCATTCGTGCTGTACTAAGGGAAAAGTTGTTATAATCTATCTGTTTGTATGCGCTAAAACTAGGCGCTCTCCTCTTGTCTTGGAGTCAGTACTGCCAAGGTTCTAGATCGCTTTGTGGCGCATGAGCTGAAATCAGAAGCCAGATTTTCAGCTGCAGATTCGCCACGGTTTTCCAAATGCGAACCTTCTTGTCTCGAATTTGTATTAACCCATGCCTAGACCTACGTTGCGGTGGCAGGGCTTGAATTTGCTTTTGGACAGCCACTTCAAAATTCTTGGCCTCGCGTATGCTAGATTAGGTATCATTGGTTCAGATCTTGAGAGCTACTCCTAGCATGCACAGCTGCTAGGAGTAGTGGAACTACTTTGCTTGAAAACATAAAACCTAAAGAGCAATTCAAGACGGCCTAAAGTTACGGATTCCTACTCTGACTCTCATGTGCACCAAATCAAACAATGCATCTGTCCAATATCCTTAACCCCATCATTTCACCGCTGCTCCTCGTACCACTTGTTCATGCTCAGATCACAGATCCGTGGGCTTACTTTGACCAAAACATCAAAGCCTGCACAGTCATTGACAAACTCTACAGCGCCTTACCCTTAAAGAATCAAGATGCCTTTCTTACCTTCTGTAACTCCTTCGTAGGCTACTCAACTACAACTGTCACGGGCCAGACAGATATCTGGGTTACAGCGCCTATACACATAAGAACCCTTACCGTCACCGCAAATCCACGCCGTCGATACATAGCGCGCGCGGAGGATAGCGTGCATAATACAGAGGCGCACCCTACCTCTCCAACCCACAAAACAGTCACGTCCACAATCTCCGCGAGCACTATAACTCCTCCTCCCTTTATCCCCATCCATGCCCATCAAGAGCTCAAACGCGTCAACTCCAAACTCCAGACCCCCGCCGTATTCAGAAATCAAGCCTCCCTCTTCATTCGCACAGGCTGCGCATGCTTAGGTTTCTCAACCCAGATCACCTTTCCAGTCTTCACAACCACAACGGCAACCTCCACCGTCCCCGCCTCCTGCGCTCTCGCTCAAGTTTCCGCATACCATCTCTCGCCTTACAGTCCCGCATCTGCCGCCGCCGTAGCATACGAGTACGGCTGGTTCTGGTACTACGAATCTTCCCCTAACCCTTTGGGCGAATGCTGTAAGGAATGTCAGAGAAGAGGTGGATGTGTGCAATTTGTGTATGAGGCGTTGGATCCTGTAGAAGGCTCGGGGTATGCAAGGTGTATGTTTTTGTATTTTGATGATTACGACGGGAACACTATAACAGGTGTGCCAAGGTTAGTGGATGAGAAGACTATGAGTTGCCCGAATGGGTACTTAGCTGTTAATGCATTATTGCCGGACACAAGCAGTACAACGATTAGCTCAGCCACATTTCTTGGACCTTGTGCTGTGAGTACTGTTGGCGTATAAGAATAGTTACGGAGTATTAGATATAACGTATTCCACCATCAAGTGTCGCAGAATCTCTTGGCAGCATCAACTCATCCTACAACTCTTCAATTTCATCGCGATCAAACAAGGAGCCTATGTACGTTGTGCCTGCATCTGATTCAGAAGATGCCTCTATATCCATTTTGCACGTTCGCGCGTTGTGTCCAGTCCTGCCACAGTTCCCACAGCGCTGTAGAGCTGGTTGGGCTCTTTCCTGATCACCACTACTACAAGACTTCTTCGACCGCCTGGCTGCTACAAAGGCCTCTGCGGCTACCTAAGCTGCTGCCTCACCATGCTCTATAGTAATACCATGCTAGATAAACTTGACTTTTTGCGTGTTTTTCTCTTAGTTATTTCTGCTAATTGCGCTTCAAGCTTGTTGGTCTAAGCAGCTACCGAGGTCTTTAAAAGTACTATATATAAAATTATCTATAAACTACTTTTTACTTTTACTACAAATTATATATTTATTAAATGTAACTGTGCAGGTACTAATAACTTTGTTATTAATAGTATTTATACTCTAAAATTGTTAAATAATTAATATCTAATAAAGTATCTAAACTAGGCCTTTAGATAAAATTTTTGTAAAGATTTATTGTACTTTTTTATATTATTTATTATTATAAAATCTTTTTAACTAAGAGTATGTAGGTAGAACTGGTTTAGTATATAAAGTAACGTTAAAACTTTAATTTAGTAGGTGTCACAGATAGTTGCGTGCTAGCTGGATCCGCCAAACTCGCTTATCGTTAGCTTGCCTACCTATGCTTAAAATATACACACGTTATTATTCTAGAGCTATCTCTTACTATCTTCTATAGTGTAAAGCAAGTACTATTGCCTAAAGCTACCTTTTATAGAATAATATCTCTCCCTATAGGCTAATAGTCTAGTGATAGCTCTTTTAACGCGATCTAATACTTTAATTAAATAAAAAAGCTAGAGCCCTGCTATATCTAAACTCTATAATCTCCCTTAAACTTTATTAAGGCCTGCAATGCTTAAAAAGCCTAAAAAGTATACTTAAAACGCATTTATAACACTTAAAGAGCGTATTAATACTATAAAAAAGTAATATAATTAACTTTAATTCTTGCAATAATTATAAAAGTTAAAAAAACAGTAGCACAGCTAGAAAGAGTTAAGTAAAAAGAAATTCTAAATATACTAATACTACTAATAATAATATTCTACGCGTAGAACGCACTAGAAGTAGTACTTACTATATATATATAACGCGCGTTAAAACTTAAAAATTTAGCTAAATACTAAAGTAAAACTTTTAAAGAATATTATAAGTTTACTTATTTTTATAAAGTAGCGTTTTAGCTACTACTATAAAAATAAATAAAAAATAATAATAAAGTAATTTTAGTATTATAGTATTTTAAAGCAGACGTTTAAAAGCTTTAATATACTTACTATAAGTATTTTTTTAAAGTAAAGAAAAAAGTGGTAACTTAAAACTACTTTAAGTAATATATACTTAACTTACTTACAAACTTTATTAACTATAGCCTTAAAGCAGTAACTGCGTATACGTATGCTATATAGTAAAAAACTAAACTATTTAATTATTTACAACTTATTTTATTATCTTTAAAAATTAACTTTTAATATATATAAAGGTATAAAGAGTCTAGCACTTATTTATAAAACTAAGGCTTAAACTACAGCACGTAAATATTAATTACTATTAAATTCTTATAACTAAAAGAGACTTTATTATACTTAAATTTATACTTAAATAAAATCTATATAAAGTACTTATTGTATATAATCTGCCTTACTAGAGCACTTTTATAAAAAAAAACACTTTTTTTTAACTACTATACTAAACGCACTTAAAAAGCATAAAATCAGCAATAATATTATATATTTTAAGTACTAAAAAAAGGAATACTACGCTAATAAGTACTAAAGTAGCAACCTTAATAAAGTTCTAGTTAATAAAAACTAAATTAAAAAAAGTAAAGCTTTACTATAAACTTAGAGTTAGTAAAGCGCATACTAATAAAT